>JBBPTD010000099.1:0-57567 GCA_038093895.1 Boletus aff. mottiae
AGAAGACCGACCCATAGGGTCGGTGGTAATATGTATGTATCAGTACAAATGAAACCAAAAAGAGTTTGAGACAAACGGGACAGTACATTCGGTATAGCGGTCTTAGTCCGAGCTAGTCCGGTACCACTGGACTATCCAGACGTGCCCGGACTTCGACGGTCGGTGATGGGATATGGTATTAGGGGTTATAGGGGACGACGGAAGATGGGAGAATAGGGGAATACGAATGTAGAGACGTACCAGTCTCTACAGCGTGCCATCCCCGTCAAGAAGAGTGTTGACGAGCCTGCTGCCAAAATCAACGTGCTCCTGCAGGCATACATATCTCAGCTCAAGCTTGAAGGTGTGTCTTATTCGAGTTTCTCTATTGTTCTGTCATTCACAACTATGATGATGTTTAGGATTTGCATTGGTTGTGGACACGGTGTTCGTGCAGCAATCAGCCGGATGCATACTATATGCCATGTTTGAAATTTGTCTTAAGCGAGGATGGGTTATGCCAGCCCGGGTCTTGCATTGTGCAAGATGGTAGAGTGATGAATGTGAGCATGTCTCGACCTAATAGTTCTTGTGCTTGACTGATGAGATTAGGTGGGGTTTGATGACACCACTTCGCCAGTTCAAGGGTGTACCTCAGGAAGTAATCCAGAAGGCTGAGGGCAAACAATTCATACATCTACCTGGATCACTTGTTGTGGAGTGAGATGCTAATACAACTGTTTGTTTACTTTAGCCATGGTACCAATATTTTGATCTGAACCTGCCAGAGCTTGGAGAACTTATCAGTATTCCTAATGCCAGATGCCTCATTCACCGACTTGTCCATAATTTCCCCAAACTACAGTAGGTGTTCATTCTCGTTGCGTTTGGCATGATCTTAACTGAAGATTCTAGGCTACAAGCACAAGTACAACCTATCACCTGTTCCCTCTTGCATATTGACCTTTCCATTGTACCCTGACTTCCACTGGGATGAGAAGATTCATGGTGGTGCTAAGACATTCTTCATTCTCATTGAGGACATTGATGGTGAGATCATTCTCTTCCATGATACATTCGTCCTTCGTCAGCAGTACACTGAAGATGAACACAATGTCACTATCACTGTTCCCATGTTCAAGCCCATCCCTCCCAATTACTATATCTCAGTGGTATCGGATCAATGGTTGCACGCAGAGATGAGACTGCCCATCTCATTCAAGCACCTCATTCTCCCAGAAAAGTTTCCACCTCCGACGCCCCTCCTCAAGTTACAACCTCTACCTCTCTGCACTACACAACAAAGAATATGAGGCAATCTACTCCCACACCATCCAGACGTTCAACAAAATCCAAATGCAAGCGTTCCAAGTGCTGTATACCTTTGACAAGAATGTGTTTGTTGGTGCTCCTACAGCAAGTGGCAAGACTATCTGTGCTGAATTTGCTCTGCTCAAGTTGTGGAATAAGAGGGACAACTTGAGAGCAGATTGCATGGAGCCATATCAAGAGATAGTTGATCAGCATGTTGCAGAGTGGTGTTGCAAGTTTGGCAGTGTACAGGGTGGGAAAGAGATTGTGAGCTTGACGGGTGAGATGAGCGTGGACTTGTGTTACGATTTACCCCTGTATTCTTTTTCTTCACAGCTCTTCATCACTCCCCCGCTCCTCATAGCCCTTCACTGGATCTTATTGTTACTCTCTTAACTCCTTGTCGCTCCCCCACTCCTCATAGCCCTTCACTGGGTCTTATCGCCACCTAACCCACAGATCTTGCCGCTCACAGGATATGCCCTTCCTTTCCTGTCCTTGTCTTTATCTAACTTGACCTTCTCGAGGAGATCTACCATAGTCTCTTTCTGAGCCTTTGTTACTCCGTTCTCCAAGTACGTTCTTACTTGGATTCCCTCGTAACTGGAATACATACCTTATTCCTGGACTCACTTACACCATCGTATGACTATTACTTACACTTCTCTCATACGATATTTACTTAGTTCCCCTTCGTTGTACTTGAGCTAGTTACCAGTTACCTACTCTTGTACCTTTGCTTTGACCTCGATCAATACCTTGAATCTATTCCCTTGTCTCAAGCTCCTTCTGGCATTCGACCAGTCGCTTTGAACCTCTGAACCTTAGAACCTTGAAACCCTTGTGTTCCCTAGTGGAATGTCTTCCTTGGACTTCGTGCTACCATTAAGTGCACGCTATCTCTTTGAACCTTTGAACCTTAGTCTTTCAAGGCTATGCTCGTCCCTACCCGGGCCAAGCGTAACACACACCTGGAACGTGGTGGAATGATCCAAAGATACCAACATCGTCAGCTGCAAGTGGACATTCAAGATAAAGAAGAATGCCGCAGGTGAGATAGACAAGTATAAGGCACGACTAGTCGTGCATGGCTTCACACAGCAATACAGCATAGACTACAATGAGACCTATGCTCCAGTCGCTTGACTCGCCTCACTACACCTTATCCTAGCCATTGTGGCATGGCAGAATTGGGACATCGACATTTTCAATTTCCATAGCACGTTCCTCAATGGGAAACTAGATGACAATGAAATAATCTTCATGGAACTCCCACCTGGCTTTGATAAACAAGGCCGCGACCTCGTCGCATGACTTTGTGTTGCCATCTACAGTTCTAAGCAAGGAGCCTTGAAGTGGTACCAATGCCTATATGGTATGCTCCAAGACCTTGGCTTCGCCAGAACAGAAGCAGATTGGGGGGTGTTCACCACCAACATAGCGAAACACATGTTGATCATGGCATCACACATTGACAACTGTATGATCACCGGGAGCTCGTCGGACCTTATTAAGGCCTTCAAAGACAAGATTGGCACATGCTTTCGGATTATGGACCTGGGCCCAATTAGCTGGTTGCTAGGAATGAAGGTGATGAGAGATTGTACCAATTGCACCATCTCCATTTCACAGGAACCATATATCAACGCTATCCTAGCCAAGTACAACTTCATCAATGTGAAACCAGTCTCTATTCCCCTTGACCCACATATCCAACTGTCAGAGAAACAGTCACCGAAAACCACGAGCAAGGCTGTGCATATGTGTAACATCCCATATCGCCAAGCCATTGGATCATTGATCCATTTAGCCACTGGGACATGGCCCAACATCGCTTTTGCTACCTCATTTGTCACTCAGTTTAACACTAATCCCAAATGGGACCACTGGGAGGCAGTGAAGCGAATTTACAAGTACCTAACGGGAACAAAAACGCTCGTGCTCACTTTCGGGACACAAACAAAGGGTTTAGTCGGATATGTTGATGCTGACGGCACCATGCAGGAACATAGACATGCGATCATGGGTTACGCCTTTCTTATAGACGGATGAGCAATACTCTGGGGATCGAGGAAACAGGAACTCGTTACACTGTCCACAGCCGAATCAGAATATGTGGCCACTACACATGCAGCTAAAGAAGCCATCTGGCTCCGATGACTCATCAGCAAAATGTTCCAACCCCTCACATGCCCGTTAATGCTCTACAGCGACAACCAATCCACTATCGCACTGACTCACAATGGCAGTTACCATGCACGTGCAAAGCATATTGATATTCATTACCACTTCATTCATTTCAGCATCGAAAATGGCTCTATTTCTTTTCTTTACTGTCCTTCAATGGACATGATAGTGGACACTCTTACAACAGCACTTCCGAGCATTAAAGCTAAACACTTTGTGCATGAACTAGGTCTACACCCATCCGTTTGAGGGGGGAGTGTTGCATTTTATTCTCTACAGACCACATTCAAACGGACTCAGCTATCTCCATATTACATAATGTTGGGTAGATAACCTTCATGTTGGTGTGTCTCATCCTCAGTCACAGACTCCGTCTCGTACTGAGGTGAGATCAGCCTGTTTATATTCCATATTGTCACTTACACTCTGTAGTATACTTCTACAGGTGTGCAATATACTAGTCACAGACTCCATCTTGTACTGAGTATACTTCTACATTGTAGGCCTCAAGAAACTAGGGAAAGAACAAGAGAACTGTTACAAACGCTATAACTCACTATAACTCGCTAAACCAAACTCATAACTTATCGCTTACAACATAGCTAACCCTTAGCAGATAACCCTTATCTTATCACATCATGGGATACAGAACCCTCTAGACCCTAGTCACGTGATCAGTCACATGACCTTATCTCAGCTATGCAACACATGTTAGACACATGTTATCCTCATGCTTGCCTCATGCTTTTCCATTTGACTCACTTTGCCTTATCGTCCAATAGCATTAGTCCCTCTTATCTAGGCAGTGCTTATCTGTGCCTCACGGTACCCGGTCTCAAGTATAGTTACCACTTATAGTCTAGCACAGCATGGTCTGTGCACGGTCTCTCTTAGTATATATAGTCGTACTCATAGTAGTATAGACCTTAGTCTATTTCTCCTGTTGTTTCCCTTAGTCCTCCCCTTGAGGCCTTAGTGCCTAATTCATTGGTTATAACACTTCTAGGACTCCAGCAAGCGCTTCATAGGACTACTCGATCCTAGTCAGGACTTCGGTCGTTTCAAGAACTAGACTAGAGAACTAGATACTAACTAGATCGGCTACTTATACTACATAGATAGGGGCACAGACCAAGCAGTGCTTATCTATAGATACTATACTAGGATTACAGGCTTGAGACTAGGAAACATGAGGTATAAGGCAGTGCTAGAGGTGGAATAGCTATTGGTGAATAGGGAGAGCTGTGTGCCATGTTGTGCAGGATAGGGGGCATGAGGTGGGTATGAGTATGTGTGAGTCACATATGGAGAAGTCCGGAGTGCATAGCCTAGATATGAAGAGCATGGGATAATAGTGGGCTTTGTGGGAAATTGGGATCTGAAGAGTGTAGAGGTAATGAGTAGTGAACTAGGATCTAAAGTGTAGTGCATATGTGTGTGACCAGATTAGGTGACTGAGTGATGTCTAGGATGAGATGCTAGACAATGTCTAGGGTGTGACTATTGTGTGACTAGTATAACTGATTAGGAATCAGTTACTAGTGAAAGTGTAGTGTCCAGGTTATAGGGGTTAATTGCGGTTATCTGGTGTTCTAGCTATAGGAAAAAGGAGGAAAAATAGGGAAATAATCTGGTGGATAGTAGCATTTGTTACAATTATGGTTGTTCATTGGGGAGAATAGCTGAATGTTTTCAGGGTATGTGGCACCCAACCGATCCATCCCTGATGGACAAGGCCTAAGACAGGCATGTCATCACTGTTAGATCCACCATCCACCTTCTCCTTGGCATTAATTGCCATGAAGTGAATGCAGTGAAGCAGCTAATGGAGTTGTCATTGGAAGGGTTGTATGCTCTGAGCTCTCATCAGCCCCATCCATAGTAGTGTAAAACAAGTCATTTGTATATGCAGACTATCATGCAATGTCAGAGTAATGTATGAAGTGGCTTCAGGATATGTGCATGAACTCATGCACTTCGTCTCTCATATACCATGCCAGAACTGCTCTGTCTCCATTGGTCTGCCCTACCCCATGCTCAATCAGCTTCCCCGACATTGCAATCACTGTTCCTGGATCATACTGCAGAGTGAGTCCAAGGGTTGGGAGGAAGAAATATAAGTCAGAATGAGTGCTGAAGGTGACCAACAGATCCAACCATTGAGGTCGGCCAAATCAGTCAACATGGAAAGGGCTTGCCCAGTTAACCATCAGAGAAGCGACATTGTACATGGATGGCCACTGGGCCAAGATCGCCATCATGAGTGAATCACCAATTTCTTTGGCGAATTCCCTGAGCTTCACCATAGTCTGAAGCCCACTACAGTATATATCAGGATGCATGATGGCCAATGCCCCAGACAGGATCACCGCTTTGTCACATATCAAAGACAGCCATTGTTGCACGCTTTCCATCTTGATTGCAGCCAATACTTCAGGGATTGCCAACCCACCCTGAATGCCATTGGGGTGTTCATCCTCTGTGAATAAATGGAAATGAAATACATACATGTCTCACTTGTTGGAACCATGCTGGTGACATGTTGATGACTCCTTTTGTATTGGCTTCCATGTTGTATAATGCACTGCTGGTTCACCAATTGCCACTCACCCCGATATTTAACCCAGCATAGAGGGCATGAGCCAGATGGTCGACATTGTTCCATAGTACCATCTGTACATCATTCTGTCAACATGCCATATGTATCTCCAGTGACCTGCCCACCTGATTTGGGGGACTGACGGCGCCAGGGAGGTACCAGGTGAGAATCACCCCAGACTGATCGACTATCACTACCGGTTCAGTGATATCCTGAAGTGGGGTGGCACCCAGAGTATTAGAAGCTTCCACAAAGGTGCTCTGCTTGTTTGCCCTCTCTGAAAGTCGGATTGCATTGATGTTCTCCAATACAACTGCCAGGCAGTTTAGGTGATGATTGTGTAAGGCTGTGTAACTCACTTTTATTCTTGTAGTCATAAACCATGATGTTAACCATCCAATCTGCCTCACAAAGAGTATCTATACCCACACTGTCCGGGATCATCAGGCTTTCACCATCTGGCAGAAACCTAGTAGCCATCCAAAACTGCTGAATCATGTGGGAGGCTAGTTTGTCTGTGTATGCCAATTCCCAGTGGGAGGGAATTTCTGGTTTACTTTGTGCACTGGCCATGGGGCGTTGTCTGCTATGGATGTGCGATGATTATTTTTGTGTTTCAGATCCATGGTTATGCCCGATGATGATTGGCTCCTTCTGGGTGGCTTGCAGTCCGATTTTTCACAAGCTGACCCTGAGATGGGCCTGGGATTGTGTTGGGGATATATCCGTAGCCCTCAGATGGGCTCAACCTACAGTCTCAGTGAAATCAATATGGACCTGATTAAATTCCTGAACCAGACTCTGCGACTCAGACTCTCTGGAATGTGCAAATGATTTTCAGATTGGCTTGACCCAATCTCTTTCTGATATACATATGTCTGTTAGGTGGGCATGAGTTACCATCTAGGTTATCCTGGTATGGCGTCAGAGTAACCCGACCTACTTTCTTGGCGGTGTATAACTCCCGATCAAATGGGCCTCACTGACACTCAGATCTAAACCTGATGTGCCCTCTTAGTGGTGTAGGATGCACAACAGGGCCTGACCCTTTCTGTCAGCAATAGGGCCCAATGTACTCATTCGGTGCTGTCCAAATGCACCTCAGATTGCCCTGACCCACTCCCCTGGCGATGTAGCCAAGGGCCCAACTGCCTCTCCTGTGGTGCATACCATGCATAATATCTGAGGCTCTCGGATGGGCCTGACAATGTACTTCAGACAGGCCTGGCCTATCATCTTGATGATGTAAAGATACCCTCAGATGGGCCTGACCGACACATTCGGTGATGTGTGAAGGGGCCCAACTGATTCTCTCAGTGATGTGCACATGGCCCTCAGCTGGGCCCAACATACTCTCTCGGTGATATAAAGATACCCTCAGATGGGCCTGACCGACACTCTCAGTGATGTACATATGCCCCTTAGATGGGCCCGACCTAGTCTCTCGGTGATGTACATATATCCCTTAGATGGGCCCAACATAGTATCTCGGTGATGTAGATATGGCCCTCAGATGGCACTGACTGACTCTCTCGGCAATATAAAGATACCCTCAGATGGACCTGACTGACACACTCAGCAATGTGTGGAGGGGCCTGACTGATTCTCTTGGTGATGTGCAAATGGCCCTCAGATGGGCCCGACCTAGTCTCTCAGTGATATGGTGATATAAGGATACCCTCAGATGGGCCTGACTGACTCTCTCAGCGATGTGCAGAGGGGCCTGACTAAATCTCTCTCAGATGGGCCCGACCTAGTGTCTTGGTGATATAATGATACCCTCAGATGGGCCTGACCAACTCTCTTGGTGATGTATGGAGGGACCTGACTGATTCTCTTGGTGATGTGCAAATGCCCCTCAGATGGGCCTGACCTAGTCTCTTGGCAATATGGCAATATAAAGATACCCTCAGATGGGCCTGACCAACTCTCTCAGTGATGTAAGCATTGCCCTCAGATGGGCCCAACTGACTCACTCAGTGATATATACATATACCTCAGATGGGCCTGACCGACTCACTCGGTGATGTACAGATACCCCTCAGATGGGCCTGACTGACTCTCTTGGCAATATAGGCAGGGGCCTGACCAACTATCTTGGTGATGTATATATGGCCCTCAGATGGGCCCAACATACTATCTTGGTGATGTGCACCTGACCCTTATGGGCCCAACCTACTTCTTCAGCAATGTAATGATGCCCCTCTGGTGGGCCTGACTGACTCTCTCAGCCATTTCAACAGGGGCCCGACTGACTCCCTCCGTGATGTACACATGCCCCTCACATGGGCCTGACAGACTCTCTTGGTGATGTATATATTCCCCACAGACGAGCCTGACCCACTCTCTTGGCCATGCATGTATACCCCTTAGATAGGCCTGATGCATGTTGTCTGAGAAGTTGATAAGATGGGCCCAATACAAAGTATGCATCATTATTATCACTGACAAACACCCCAGGCCCAGGTGGGGTCATTCAAAAACATTATGTGATTTACATGGCAGGCTGTCCGAGTTTCTAGTATATGTCCACTACATGGGCTCGTAAAACAACCCTCACCTAGACAGAGCTGCACAGATCTATCATCTGTCCTAGCAAGGTATCTAACTGGCCAGAATATTGACCAAAAATAGAACAACAAACCACCTATAAACTTTATCTAAAAATTTTACCATACAATATTTATATTATATATAACATAATATGATAGTTTTTGTGACTCTCCTTGTCACAGTGCTTGTGTGGTATGCATGGACTTATTATGGGAAAGGGGCTGTTTTACTGATCAGTGGAGGTGCGACAGGATCTTGGTCCATGGTCAGTGTGGATGTGAAACTCCTCCTAAGTTCAGACTAAAAATGAGTGTGGTGGAGGGGCTTGGAAAGACGTGAAACTACAAGTGACTGCCACATGAAAAGAAAGGAATAGGTCAGGGCATGGCTGGTAGGCTGCTGGTGAGAGAGCAGAAGAGAGAGAGCTACTGAGGCACAGCCACTTGAGCAAAGACCAAATTCTATTCCTGCTCGCATATTTATACTACTAGAATAAACAATAACAGGAGATTCTGAGTTGCTCTGGTTAGAAGGAGGCCCCTTTTTTTGTTTGCAATTGATTGGCATGTGGGCTCCTACATCAAATGCAACTTGTCTTAACATCTGCATGTAGGTTTTTGCACCTATGGGTTTGAGTGTTTTGTGTCCTATTCTGATCATCTGAGTGCATGCATGTTAGTTGACTGCAACACAGGCACTGCTACATGTGCTACACTCAACCCAACATGCTTGCAGGTCCAGGGGTGCCTGCAAGGGCTGCCACTGGAATAGATACATTGAGTGATGACAGTGGTCTGCATCAGCAAATTTACAAATATTATGACTTATTTGCTGCTTATTTGCTTATGAATGTGCTTGCAGCAGAGAGAGTAAGTATCACATACATGAGCACATTTGTACAGATATAAATTCCATTCCAGTGCAGTTGACAATATAATGTTGCAAATTTCCAACACCTCCACCACAGATGGCCAATTTTTACCTTGATCGGGGTATGAATTAACCAGGTTCTCTGCAGTGCAAACATGGATAGCAAAGGAGAGTATGGGGGTGGCATGTGGCCACCACTGAGTTTGAGGTACAGAAGACCTGGAAGGTGTCCAACTTGAAGGACATACATTTAAAAAGTGGAGTATTGAGGACATGGACAACTTTGACATTTGACACATTCAAGTAACATTCATGCATTCCTACCCACAACCACTCCCAGGAAATTGCATACATGAATGTTTAAGGGAGCATGGTTCATTGTATCCCTTCCACTCACTATCTCACTCAGCAGTACATTGATTTCAACTGTTCTGTCAAATGATGACCTGATCCAGATGGCTCGAATGAATTTATTATTTAGGGTTGACAAGCTCAGTATAGAGTACTTGTAATAAAGAAGATGGCTGCCCATGCTCTACAAGGGTTGTAGCCTTTGGTCAAATAAAGTGACTACTCATTAGTCATAAAGTAGATAAGTTGAGCAATTAGGTTATAAGCTCGTCCATTGTTCCCCTCCAATTTGGTCTGCCTCACTGCCCATATGGGAAGTATTGCTTGCATATTGGGTCTGCAAGTGCCTGGTAGTATGTGAGCATGTTTTGCTTGATTGCAGCCCTGAGCTCAGGAGTTGGGTCAGGGTACAACATAGTTGTGAAGTTGATTTGCTTCTGGTAAATGTAGCAGAACTGAAAAAAAAAGGATCAGTATGTTACAACGAGACCCATTGCACCACAGGGATACATACAGTATCAAGGTCCTGTGGATTCACGACATAGTCATAGTTGTTCACCCTGTTGTTACTGCCCAGCTTCACACCAGCCGTGTCGACAATCGAGAAAGTGAGGTTCTCCACAAGAGGTAAGTCAAACAGTCCCTGGCAATGATGGAATCCATCGGGGAGCTGGTGGAAATCAAAGAAATGCCGAACTGCATCGATTGTAAGAGGTGTCTGGTTGTCCACCATAACAAAGTAGAGAGGAGCAGTTCCTCGATGCTATAGTACATTAGTTGGAGATAAAAAACCAAGTAAAGGTAACTCACCTCAGCCAGTGCCTAAGATGGACAGAAATGACTGAGGTGCTTGTAAGAAAGGTGCAAGTATATATATGCTATGGGTGGAGCTATACTCATATTATGTTACCTACAATATTGCTGTGATGAACCTGAAAGAACCTTATAAGGTTTAAGCAGATAAGGGTGGTAGTATTTCTGGTGCTTCTGCACTTCTGGAAGTGGTTCCGAGGTTCCAAGAGCACGGGAATGTTCTGGAAGTGGTTCTGGAGGTTCCGAGATCGGAAGGTATGGGAAAGTTCTGGAAGGGGTTCCAGAATAGGGGTTCCAAGACCGGAACATGGAACAGTCAGGACTGTCATTATTTATCACTCCCACTCAAGTATAGCCTCAATCCCATACTTCAAACAAATTTCCAATGTGGTTCATTGGCGAGAGGTTTTGTGAGTATGTCTGCCACCATATCCTTGGTGGAAACATACCAGACTACTGCTTCTTCCTTTCTGACTATGTCATTCCAGATGAAGTGATATTTTCATTGGATGTGTTTTGTCTGTGCTTGGAACTGTGGATCACAATAGAGGATGATGGCTGCTTGGTTGTCACAGAATAGCTCTGTAGGCACTTTCTGAGAATATCTGATTTCATCAAAGAATGACTGGAGCCAGGCCAAGTGCTGTCTGGCATTGCTAAGTCCGATATACTCTGATTCTGTGGTGGAGAGTGCTACCATGCTCTGTTGTTTGCTGGACCAGGAAATGGCTCCATGATTGCTGATAAAAACAAAACCAGAAGTAGAACAGGAGTTGTCCAGGTCCTGAGATCATCCAGCATTGGTATATCCATGGAAGTCCATATCTGTGGAAAGTTCTGTTCCATCAAAATGGAGTTCCATGTCCTTGATAGCCTGGATGTATCATAGCATACATTTTGCTGCTTCCCAATGAATGTGTTTGGGTTTGGCACTGAAACAGCTGAGTGTGCCTACTACATAAGCAAGGTCCAGGTGAGCTCCATGCATGAGATACACCAATGATCCTATGACCATGAGATATGAAACTTGTTTGCCTTCAATGATCATTTCTGGAATGATCTGATCATGATTTGGATTAATTACAGACAGTTGGGAGTTGTGTGCCATGGGAGTCCATGCTGGTTTGCAGGTGGACATGCCAGTGCATTCCAGGACTGTTCAGGAGTACTGTGATTGAGATAAGGATATGGTTTGGAGTTTTCGGTCTCGTTTGACTTCAATTCCAAGAATGAATTTGGCTTCCCCAAGGTCATGCATTTTGAAGGCAGCAGAGAGGTTTGCTTTTATGGAGTGCATGAACTTTCAGGTGGTAGCAGCTAGCAGTAGGTCATTGACATAGACAACTAGGAAACAGATTTGGCCATCTTTCTGGAATACATAGAGGCATGTCTCTGCATCTAAATGAAAGAATTCAAGTTCTCCAAGCTTCTGTTACGACTGGTCCTACTGTAGCGGCGACGACCGGTAGGACCAAGAAGTGGAACCTTAGCCAGCAGGTTTGACCATGTGTTCAAGGGGCGAAGATAGAGGGCATGATTCCTCAAGGATCAAAGAGACGCGTAGTCATCATGAAGAGAGGTTCAAGGTTGCTGGCCTGCTAAGGCAGCCGTCAAAGGGGGATAGGGATTATGGTTTCGGGAGTACTAGGCGGCTACCCGAAGGTAGGTCAAGATGGAGTACAAGGTACAGAGGTGAGAGTTTTATATACTGTGCGTGGCTGCACACGGACCAAGACAGGAAAGGAAACAAAGACAGAGACAAGGAGATATGAGGAAGTCCGAGAAGATCTAAGGAACCAAGATAGTGGTACAGGGAAGACGAAGACACGGGGATCAAAGAGAAGGGAAGACGAGGGAACCAAAGTATTGGTACAAGGTCCGAGATAAGGGAACACGAGGGGAGAAGTTGAAGAGACCAGAGATATGGGTACAGGGTCCGAGACATGAGGCAAAGATGACGAAGAGACGGGGATCAAAGAAGAGAAGACGAAGGAGCCCGAGATATGGGTACAAGGTCCGGGACATGAGGCAAAGAAGACAAGGAGACAGGGATCAAGAAGAAGAGAGACCCGAGATATGGGTACAGGGTCCGAGACAAGAGGCAAGGAAGACAAGAGAGATCTATAGGAGACAAGGGGACAAGGGGACGAGGAGGCGAGGGGACGAGAGGACGAGGAGACAAGGGGACAAGGGGACGAGGAGGCGAGGGGACAAGGGGACAAGGGGACGAGGAGACAAGGGGACAAGGGGACAAGGAGACAAGGGGACAAGGGGACCAGGGGACAAGGAGACAAGGGGACAAGGGGACGAGGAGACAAGGGGACAAGGGGACGAGGAGACAAGGGGACGAGGAGACGAGAGGACGAGGTTTTCCAGTGACAAGGCGGTCAAAGGAAGGCTTTAGAGAAAGGAAAAAGAATGGCGCAACCGGGTGTTGCCGAGGTGAGTTGTAACACAAACCCATCTGCACATTACATAATCAACAATGATCTGGCTCCAAGTCGGATCACTGCACCACTAAGTTTATTGACTCAAATCCTTAATTGCTGTGCAATCAGTAACTTACTAAGTATGTACCTGGAGACAAATTCAAAGCCTGGCACTTTTGCAGTGGTGTCACTATGGTGACCAGATGCTGCAGAGTGGAGCTAGTAACTCACCATGCTGCTTACACATTCAAAATCCACAAGGACAGTATACTGCTTTACTTCCCAGTCAACCTGCCATCACATCACAGTTATGACAATTCCAAGATGTCAATGACCTGAGTAGAATTGTCATTGGCGTTGAATGTTGTATATGAGGTTGATTTGACTTTTTTTGCATTCCCTTTAGACGGTCAACACATAATACAGGTTCCTCTACATGGAGCAATCCAATTGTGAGCCCATCAATCTGATGTCATGAAATGAATTCATTTATCTCTATGCCAGACATGAATGCCTCTGGGATCCTAAGAGACATAACCTGGTTTGTTGCTATGCATGCATCAACTGACATAGCAACCCAGAACACAGTATGTGCCACAGTATAGGTTTTACATGCATCATTCCACTGGATTCTTTCTGCTCAATGTATTGTTACTGGTTTATAGGAAAAAAAAACACCATACTTTATAGTGTTAGCATCCATCTCACTGGATTCATAGAAGTTTGCTACTGGTCGTTCGACTCTACTAGCATCAATTGTCACTACCCTCTGTTGTTACCTTCCTCACCACTATCCTTGTAGTTGTCATCTTCCAGACTATAATCCACTTTCCCAGCAAACCGACACAAGCTTAGCATGTCCTGCCACCTACTCCATCATAGCCTAATGGTAACTGGATTGTATGGAAAGCTTCATTTGATGAACTCAGCAGTACTGTCACCTGGGAATGTCTTCCCTCTGTCAACAATCACTCAGGATCGCAGCAAAGATACCATTGGCATGCCTCTACGCTTGGTTAGGGCACGTATGTTCCTATTTTCCATCTGTTATCGATCCCTGATATGGTATTAAACAGTTCATGTCTGCCCTCACATGCCTTTGACCTCACTACTACTTACACTTGGGACAGGCTTGCAGAGACACTTCAATCACTGTCCTTGCCATCTTCCTGACGTGCTAGATCTGTCTTCCTATCCTGACTTTCAGAGTAGCCACATCATGATGACAACATTGCGAGTATCCAACTCCAGTAAAGTACAAAATGTCAGTGCAGTCTCATCCCTTCACCGACACACCTCAACAGATCCCCACATATGCCAATGTGATGCGGAAAGCAGATGCAAGGCAAGAACATGGGGTGTGTACTCTCTTCTCTTCTCTCCATTGTCCTCTACCCATTCCTTGCGCATGTATGTGGAGATGGGTGTTTGTATGCACATGAATTGTGGATGGGTGTTGTATGACAGTGCAATATGACTATTCCTCCCCTCATCCTGCTGCTGTAGGCAGTGAAAGGCACTTTACTTTGTGAGTGTCCAAGCAATGCAAAGCACTTTGCACCAGTCTTGTGTCTTGTATAACAAGGTATCATTACTCCACTGGGCCCTACCTACACATCTGAACCCCATAGTAATGAGTTCTCCTCCATGTCCTACTTGCATGATGGCTTATCCAATGATCGGTGCAATGGCGGGTCGAGAATGTCAAACCCAAGGCCCAAGCACATGTTTGATGGAAATGGTTAGTGGCATGTATATAACAAAACACAGACCCATTCAAAGTCTACGGGTTTCATGCATGAATGCTTGTTCCATCCATGTACTGATTGTCAGACCCAAATGAAAAAGGGTCACACCCTTTTTGCAAAGTAACAGATGTCATGCATCAAATCTCAGTACTATGATGGTGAGAGTTATTGGTTGCCACAATGAAAATTGATACATAACTACTGTTACGCTTGGCCTGGGTAGGGACAAGCACAGCCTCGAAAGACTAAGTCGAAGGTTCAAAGAGATAGCATGCACATAATGGTAGCACGAAGTCCAAGGAAGATGTTCCACTTTTAGAGTGGGAACAGACTTGATCAAGGGTTTAAGGGTTCAAGGTGACTGGAGTTTAAGCCAGAAGGAGCCAAGACAGATAGATGTGATTCAAGGAGATCTAAGCTAAAGTACAAGAGGTAGATATCATGGGTTTATATACCCAGTTACAAGATTGAGGGTAGGCATAGTTAGGGTAGGTACAGAAGGTCATGGAATGAGACAGAAGGTGGAGGAAGTAGTCACTGATGAAGCAAGTGAGATAACAGATAAGAATGAGTCAGCGACAAGAGAAATAATGTCCTAGGTTGAGGATTGAACAGGCAAGTTCAATATGAGTACAAGCATAAAAGTAAAAGCATAAGAGTGAAGAAAAAGTGAGTCATAACATTACCCCCATCTTAGACCTAAGACCATGTCGAAAGGCAATCAGAGGCCCATGCAAGAGTATCCCGGGGAGCCAGTGATGTTGGCATAACCGGTCTCATCAATAATGTCATCCAATTCTAGAGATGGGACAGAACATGTTACACTTGGCCCAGGTGGGGACAAGCGTAGCCTTGAAAGACTAGTTCGATGGTTTCAAAGAGATAGCATGCACTTAATGGTAGCACGAAGTCCAAGGAAGACGTTCCACAAGGGAACACAAAGGCTTCAAGGTTCGATGGTTCAAGGTTCAGATCGACTGGACAATAGCCAGAAGGAGCTTGAGACAAGGGAATGGATTTCAAGGTGATCATCGAGGAGATCTAAGCTAAGGTACAAAGATAGGTATAGTGGGTTTATATACCCGGTTACAAGACTAAGGGCAGGCATAATCAGGGCAGGTCATGGAAAGTGAAAGAACAGAGTGGAAGGTGGAGGAAGTAATCGCTGACGAAGCAAGTGAGATAAGAGATAGGAAGAGTAAGTGTGGGTGAGTCAGCGAGAAAAGAAATAGTGTCCACATCAATAGTAGAACTAGTGGGTTCGATAAGAGTACACATGTAAGTTGTAAAGGAAAACAAGTAAAGAAAAGAACAAGTCGTAACATTACCGCCGTACTAGCCCTGAGACCACGTTGAAAGGCAATTAGAGACCCATGCAAGAGTATCCTGGGGAACCGGTGATGTTGGCATAGCTGGTTTCATTGATGACATCATCCAACTCCAGGGAGGGGGAGTGGTGTCTGGGTGAAGTGGATTGTTGAGGGGGAGGGATGGGGAGACCGCGTCCCGAGTTAGAGGATCAGTAAGAACTGGAAGAACGAGAGGAACCAGAAGACATGTTAGAGCCATGTCAGGGAGTACGAAACGAGTCAGGTGCGGGTGTTCCACGGGAGTGACCAGAGATGCAGGTAGCCAAGGGTTGATGTCCTGGGGGATGAGTGGCAGAGAGCTGGCTAAGGAGGACCGGGCGGCGAGTGGCGATGGGACAGTTCGCCTGACTATGTCCTGGGGCCCATTGACGACAGCCCATGACAGGGCATTGGTACACTGGACAATTATGGTGAATGTGTCCAAGGCGATGGCATTGAAAACATGTGTTGTGGTATCTCAGGTCAGAAGGAAGAAGGGGATTGGTGCGGAGGTGGCTGTAGTGCAACTGACTCTGGTAATTGTGGGTTCGTTCGGTTTCATTCATGGTGTGGAGTTCCTCAGGAGATAAGGCAGACAAGGAGGCAGATGGGGTAGACAGGGAGTGTGCCATATGATAGGATGGAGATGAAGAACTTTTGTGTTGTAAAGGATGAATTCCAGAATTAGCAATCCTGGAAGCAGCAAGCTCGACGGCGTATCTGTCGATATCTTGGAGGAATTCTCCAAACTCCATTTGGTACATGACCTGGTGGAGTTCCCATAAGATGTTCTGTTGGGTCGATGATATCCAATTGCGATCCATTCGGTTGGTGGAGAAGGTGGTGATCTCATTAGTAATGAGGGAGAGGCATTGGGTTTGGTGGAAAGCTTTATACAGGGCTAGGAAAGTGGAATTCATGTCTAGGTGGGAGTCGATGAGGATAGCCATTCTGGTGTCACAAATGTAGCAAGTGACGTTGTTTGTATAATGGGGGGAAGGAGTTCCTTCTCTAATGGCATTGGCATAAATGGGGATATCAACAGCAAGGACTGGTCTAGGGCTGGGTACAGGGGGAGGAGCAAAGCAGACTGAAGGAGAGGTAATGGGAGATTGGGGAATAGGATGGACGATAGGAATAGTCATAGATATAGTTTTGTCGGGAGTAATATGGAAGGTAACACTGTGAGTGGGAGGTTCTATTGTGTCGATGGGGTTAGAGCCCCAACCCGGATCTGCGAGAGTGGAAGAAGGGGAAGGTGGGGTCGAAGTGGTGACGGAAGATTCAGAAGTAAGGGAAGTTAGTTGGGAGGACATGTTGTTGTAGTGAGAGGTGCTACAGAGGAGAGAAGGCAGAGGGGTGAAGCTTTTTATAATCTGAAAGGGTGGACTTTGCATTTTTCAGATTCCATTCTGGGGTCCAAGAGTCTTTTTCTGCTGAGTAACCTTTCCATCGGATAAGGAACATGCGGCAAGAGGGGGGGCCACAGTGGCATAGAATTTTCTCGATTTCGTATTCCTCTTCTCCTTGGATAAGGTCAGGTGGTGGAGAAGGGAAGTTTGGGCCATGTATGCTGTTTTTGTGATAGGGAGATAAGAGAGAAGCGTGGAAGACAGGGTGAATTCTCCATGTTTTCGGAAGGCAGAGTTGGTAAGTGAGGGGAGATAAGACCTTTATAATGACAAAGGGTCCTTCTCGCTTCAGATCAAACTTTGGGGTGGGAGAGCGTCATTTCAAGTTCCTTGCTTCTAACCATACTTTGTCTCCCTTAGAGAATGGGATAAATCCTCTGTTTCCTCGTGCTGCCATTACCTGGCGAGCAAGCTCATGGGCAGCAAGAGCTTCGTTTCTTGTGGTGGTGAGTTCTTTGAGGCAGGATTCTACAGCAGGGATGTGGGAGTCGGATATAATGGTGGGAAGGGCACGGGGTTCATATCCCATCATGAGATAGAACGGAGATTGATTGGTTACCAAGTGAATGTGGTGATTATGGGCGAATTCAGTGTGGGTCATATGTTCAGACCATGAGGCAGGGTTATTTCTGCAATAGATGTGCAAGTAAGTTTCAACTTCTTGGTTTACACATTCAGTTTCGCCATCTGTTTGAGGATGATAAGCAGTAGAGAGGGCAAGGTCATAGTTTAGGAGTTTTCCAAGTTCTTTTGCAAAGGTGGAAGTGAATTGGGGTCCTTGGTCGGAGATAATCTTATCATATAGCCCAAAGTGTTTATAAACTTTGTGGAAAAAGAGCGTGGCAACACCTTGGACGGAGACAGTTTTCTTAGTGGGACAAAGAATTACCCCCTTAGTAAGGCTGTGGTCGACCACGACCAAAAGGGAATTGAAGCCAGCAGAGGGGGGAAGGTCAGTGATAAGGTTGCAGGAGATCTGTTGAAATGGGCAAGAGGCAGATGAGTGGATTGGAGAAGTCGAGGGGACGGTAGGATGGGTGTTTGCCTTGGCTTGTTGGCAGGAGGAGCATCCTTCCACATATTTGCGAACAAACTGTGCAAGGCCAGGCCACCAAAATTCAGCAGCAACGAGCTGTCGGGTTTTGAGATCCAGGGTGCCCAGTGGAGGCGTGATCGTGGCAGTGGGATACGATAGAGCGGCAAAGGGATTCATTAGGGGGAATGTAAGCACGACCCTGGTAGGTAAGTACGCCTTCATCAAAGGCCCAGTTGGACAACCGGGAGTGGAATGCTGGGGGTACAGATCTGTCGAGTGCTTGTAGAGCATTCAGAACGAGGGGATCATCCTTCGAGGAGGATGAGACCTTCCAGTGCAAAGCAGCATTGATGACTTGGACAAAGAGGGAGTCAGGGAGGAGTATAGCTCTGGTGTTATCTGGGGTGTCAGGATGGAGGTCGGGGCGGCAGGATAGTGCATCAGGACCGGTGAGAAGTCGGCCGGGGACATGGATCATTTTTAGATCAAAGTCTGCAAGGTCTAGAAGTCAATGTGCTTGGCGTTGATTGAGGTTCTGGGCTTGGCAGAAATAAGTGAGGTTTTTGTGGTCTGTGAAGACCTGGACCGGGAAAGAGGAACCGTGAAGGTAGTGTCACCATGCCTTGAGGGCTCGGATAATGGCTAGAAGTTCTCGGTCATAGATGTCATAGTTTCATTCGGCGGGAGAAAAGGAAGTAGAGAGATAGGAGCAAGGATGCCAGTCTCCATTGACATCAGTCTGTAAAAGAATAGCTCCCAAGGCATATTTCGAAGCATCGGTAGTGATTGTGAAAGGAGCAGAGGGGTCAGGGAGATGGAGGATTGGTTTGGAGAGGAATAGTTCCTTCAGAGCATCAAAGGACTTTTGGCAGGCTTCAGTCCAGTTCCATCCTGAGTTCTTTTTGGTGAGGTCAATGAGAGGGCGTGCAATGGTGGAGTAATCAGGGATGAATTGTCAATAAAAGTTGGCAAAGCCAAGGAATGAGTGGACTTCCTTTACTTTGGTTGGAGTGGGCCAATTGGCGATTCCTTCAAGTTTGACAGGATCCATAGCAAGTTGTCCTGACTTGATGATCATTCCTAGATATTCTACTTCCTTGGCGGCAAAGGAGCATTTCTTGAGTTTCAGATGGAGATCGAGTTCTTTCATTTGTTGAAGAACTCTTTTGGTTCATTCGACATGAGTGGCTTCATCTGGGGAGAAGATAAGGAGGTCGTCCATGTAAATGACGAGCCATCCCTCAGAGATCATATCTTGGAATGAGTCGTTCATGAATCATTGAAAGGTCGTGGGGGAGCTCGTGAGACCAAAGAACATGACTAGGGGTTCGAAAAGTCCTTTATAAGTGATGAATGCCCCTTTCCATTGGTGTCCATCTTTGATTCGGACATTGTTATACCCCCATCGTACATCAAACTTGGTGAAGACTTTTGCATCTTTAAGTTTGTCAACGAGGTCGGAGATTAGGGGAAGTGGGTAGGCATCTCGAACAGTATGTTCATTGATGTATCAGTAGTCTTGACAGGGACAGAGTTTTCCATCTTTCTTATTGATGAAGAAGAATGGTGAAGCTTGGGGAGAGTTCGAGGGTCAGATTTTTCCAGCACGGAGATTTTCTTCAAAGAAGTCCTCAGTGGCTTTCTGTTCATCAGGAGACAAGGGGTAGATCTTCCCGACTTTTGGTATGAAGGAGTTGTCAAGATTAATCTCATGATTATATGGGCAAGAGGGTGGAAGATGATCTGCAGTTTCTTTAGAGAATACTGAGGAGTATTCCTTATATTCGGGAGGAAGTGAAACTGTAGGTTTAGCTCTTTCGGTGGCCATGGCAAGTTCAGTGGCAGTGGTGAGTTTCGCAATGACAGGGGATCCTAGAGGGATAAAGCGGGATCCACAGTGAATGATGCGATTAATGGTGTATGCTTCTTTAGCTCATTGACAAAACTGGGACTCAGTTTCGTAGAGGCATGCATCATGTACTGCATGGATGTTAAGGTGTTGAGGGGGTCGGGGAGGTTTTTCGGGGGTTTTATGAGATCATTGGTTCATAGTGCGAGTTTGGTAGAGAGCTGAAGATTCATTGGAAGATTCAGGGATGGAGATGATTTGGCGAGCCCAGTCGATGGTAGGGTTGGTTTTTCAAAGCCAGAGTAGTCCCAGAATAATGTTTTCGTTTCCACAATGCATGATGTAGAAGAGGGTTTTGTGAGCAATTCCTTTGATGTTAATGAACAGGGTGGTGGTAAGGTGGATTGCTCCTCTCTTGTTTGTGGATTGGTCGACATTTCATATAGGGGTAGGTTCAGAGAGTTTCTCAGTGGGGAGTTTGTGTTTGTGAACAAAGTTCCAGTCAATGCAGGATATATCAGCACCACTGTCAACCAGGGTGTGGGCATTGACAACTTTAGAGGTGTGATCTGGATCGATAAGCTGAACAGGAAGTTTCATTGCTTTTGATGAAGAGGATACAACTACAGAAGCACATATAAGGGAAGGAGAAACTTGCATTGAACAAGTTCTCCTTTTCAAAATCCCAAGAGAAGTGAACCTTTTGTACGGCCACTTCTTCTTCTTCGTCATCGTCTTCGACTTCCTTTAACTCAGGGAGGTCATTGACAGAGACTTTCTGGACCTTCTTCCCCTTTCGTCCAGAGGAAGGAAAGTTAGGGCATTCATTGCTAAGATGTCTGCTTTTTCAGCAGTGGAAACATAGTCCTTTCTTGATGCATCATTTTCACTCTTCAGGGGTGAGCTTGGCAATGCGGACTATGTCTACATCCATGGCATTGGGGTCTTTGGGAGTGGGGGCAGGGGTGTTGTAGGAGCAATAGGAGGTTTGAGATCCTCCCGTGCAAAGGTGGGCAACTTCCCTAGCTCTTTCGAACTGGGTATGGAAGTGGGAGGCCTTTTCATACCATTCCTTAGCTGTGGTGGGGGGAGTGTTCATGGAGTAAACACGGCACATCAGGGGTTCTGGAAGTCCAATGGAAAAGAATCCGATTAGGTTTTCATCAGTAATGTTGGCAAGGGCGGCATTACTGATGAAGCTGGCGGTGTAAGCAGCAAGAGTGGGGAGGTATTCTCCCTTTTTCTTGGAATGGGGGTTCATACAAGTGTTGGATAGCCAGGAAATGGTGTTTGCAACGGTGTCCTTGAGTACAAAGGACTTTTTGAATGACTTGCAGAAGTCGGCAAAGGTTCCGAAGTGAATGGAGGTGCTAGTAACCACCTGCTGTCTGAAAGTGTTTGCCCAGACCAAGGCAGATCCTTTCATCATATAAGAGAGAGCAAAGGCGATTTGTTTGTCATTGGTGTCATAGACTGCTTCGTTTACTTTGAGGTAGAAATGAACAGTGTTCAGCCATTGGTTGACATTGTCTGGGGTTCTGTCAAAGGGTTCAGGGTTACCGAGACGGAGTTCAGTGGGTTTAGAGGTCATTGGGCTATGAGGTGGTGGTGAAGGGGGATTGAAGATTCATCCAGTGAGGGTGATTGGTGTAGGGGAAGGGGGGGTTGGGACGTGAGGGATGGAGAGAGAGGCAGAGAGCTGATGGGAGAGGTCTAAGGTATTGTTGTCCTCTTGTTGGGAGGGGAGGGCAAGGTCTGGATTGAGAGAGGAGTCTTCATTGTCAGACAAAGTTTCAGAGGATTCAGAGGGTTCCTGAGGGGAACAGTTTTGAGGTAGTCCCCAGAGGGACAGAGGGAGTTGAGGTCGTTGAGCAATGGTGGAGCGGTACTACAGCGATGGTAGCCATGAAGGGTAGCTTAGATCTTTTGTTACACTTGGCCTGGGTGGGGATGAGCATAGCCTCGAAAGACTAGTTCGATGGTTTCAAAGAGATAGCATGCACTTAATGGTAGCACAAAGTCCAAGGAAGACGTTCCATGAGGGAACACAAAGGCTTCAAGGTTCAAGGGTTCAAGGTTCAGAGCGACTGGACAATAGTCAGAAGGAGCTTGAGACAAGGGGATGGATTTCAAGGTGATAATCGAGGAGATCTAAGCTAAGGTACAAAGATAGGTATAGTGGGTTTATATATCCGGTTACAAGACTAAGGGCAGGCATAATCAGGGCAGGTCATGGAAAGTGAAAGAACAGAGCGGAAGGTGGAGGAAGTAATCGCTGATGAAGCAAGTGAGATAAGAGATAGGAAGAGTAAGTGTGGGTGAGTCAGCAATAAAAGAAATAGTGTCCACATCAATAGTAGAACTAGTGGGTTCGATAAGAGTACATGTGTAAGTTGTAAAGGAAAACAAGTAAAGAAAAGAACAAGTCATAACAGAACGCCTGGGGGAGGCAGACCTTCAGGGAGGAGGGATGGGAAGACCTCGGCCTGAGTTGGAAGACCAATAGGAGTGGGAGGAGCGAGAAGAGTGGGAAGAACCAGAGGAGGTAGTACAACCTCGGTGAGGGGTGCGAAAAGAGTCAGGAGTGGGTGTTCCTTGGGAATGACCAGAGATATGATCGGCTAGGGGTTGATGTCCAGTGGGACGAGTGGTAGAGAGCTGACTGAGAAGAGTGGGGTGGCGGATGGTGATGGGGCAGTTTGCCTGACTATGCCCCGGGGCCCATTGGTGACGCCCATGATGGGGCATTGGTATACTGGACAATTATGGCGAATATATCCAAGGCAGTGGCATTGAAAGCAGGCATCGCAGTATCTCGGGTCGGAGGAGAGAAGAGGAGAGGTGTGGAGGTGGCCATAGCATAGTTGACTCTGATGGCTATGGGTTCTTTCGGCTTCATTCATGGCATGGAGTTCTTCAGGAGACAAGGCAGATGAAGAGGCAGATGGGGTGGATGGAAAGCATGCCAAGTGGTAAGAAGGGGATGAGGAATTATCATCCTTATGTTGTAGAGGATAAGTTCCAGAGTTGGCAATTCTGGAGGCAGCAAGTTTGACAGCATATCTGTCAATGTCTTGGAGAAACTCTCTGAACTCCATCTGGTACATCACTTGGTGGAGCTCATGTAAGATTTTCTGTTGGGTGGAAGATACCCAATTGCAATCCATGTGGTCTGTAGAGAAAGCGGTGATCTCATTGGTGACAAGAGAGAGGCATTGGGTCTGATGAAATGCCTTATATAAGGCTAGGAAGGCGGAGTTCATGTCTAAATGGGAGTCTATGGGGATAGCCATGCCGGTGTCGCAGATGTAGCAGGTGACATTGTTTCTGTAGTGGGGAGAGGGGGTTCCTTCTCTGATAGCATTGGCATAGATGGGGATATCAATGGCGAGTATGGGTCTAGGGCTTGGTACAGGGGCGAAACAAATGGAGGAAAGAGTTACAGGAGATTGAGGAACAGGACAAGTGATAGGAATGGTCATGCTAACGGTTTCGTCAGGAGTGACGTGGAAGGTAACACTACAAGTGGGTGGTTCGATGGCATCAATGGGGTTGAAGCCCCATCCAGGGTTGGTGAGTATGAAGGTGGGGGAGGACGGGGTAGATGGAGTTGAAGCGGTAACCGAAGATTTGGAAGTAAGAGAGGTTTGCAGGGAGGACATGGTATTTGTGATGGAGGAGCTATAGGGAGAAGACAGAGAAATGGAGCTTTTTATAATCTGAGAGGGTGGACTTTGCATTTTTCAAGTTCTGTTCTGGGGTCCAGGAGTCTTCTTCCATGGAGTAGCCCTTCCATCAGATCAGGAACATGCAGTGAGAAGGAGGACCATGGTGGCATAGAATCTTTTCAATTTCATATTCTTCCCCTTGGATAAGGTCAGGTGGTGGAGAAGGGAAGTTTGGGCCGTGTACACTGTTTTCGCGATAGGGCAATAAGAGATAGGCATGGAAGACAGGGTGGATTTTCCAGGTTTTCAGAAGGTGGAGTTGGTAAGTGAGGGGAGATAAGACTTTGGTAATGACAAAGGGTCCTTCTCGCTTCGGATCAAACTTTGGAGTGGGAGAGTGGCATTTTAGGTTCTTTGCTTCCAACCATATTTTGTCCCCCTTGGAGAATGGAATGAAACCTCGGTTTCCTCGAGCTGCCATTACCTGACAGGCTAGTTCATGGGCAGCAAGGGCTTCATTCCTTGCAGCAGTGAGCTCTTTGAGGCATGCTTCAACGGCAGAGATATGGGAGTCAGGTGTGATGGTGGGAAGGGCACAGAGTTCATATCCCATCATGAGATAGAATGGAGATTGATTGGTTACCAAATGAACGCGGTGATTGTGGGTGAATTCAGTGTGGGTCATGTATTCTGACCATGAGGTGGGATTGTTTCCACAGTAGATACGTAGATAGGTTTCAACTTCCTGATTTACATGTTCTGTTTCACCATCCGTTTGAGGATGATGGGCAGTGGAGAGGGCGAGGTTGTAATTCAGGAGTTTTCCAAGTTCTTTTGAAAATGCCAAAGTGAATTGGGGGCCTCAGTCAGAGATAATTTTGTCATATAGCCCAAAGTGTTTGTAAACCTTGTGGAAGAAGAGCATGGCGATGCCTTGGGCGGAGACAGTTTTCTTCATGGGACAAAGAATTACTCCCTTAGTAAGTCCATGGTTGACCATGACCAAAAGGGAATCAAAGCCTGCAGAAGGTGGGAGATCGGTGATTAGGTCACAGGAGATCTGTTGGAAGGGGCGGGAAGCTGAGGACCAAATGGGGGAGGTGGAAGGAACAGTGGGATGAGTGTTTGACTTAGCCTGTTGGCAGGAGGAGCATCCTTCCACATATTTGCATACAAACTGTGCAAGACCCGGCCACCAAAACTCTGCAGCAACAAGTTGTCAGGTCTTGAGATAACCAGGGTGGCCAGCAGAAGCATGATCATGGCAGCGAGATACAATGGAGCAGCAAAGGGATTTGTCAGGGGGAATGTAGACACAACCTTGGTAGGTGAGTACACCTTCATCAAAGGCCCAATCAGACAACCAAGAACGGAATGCGGGAGGTACTGATCCATCAAGTGTGTGCAAAGTGTTCAGAATGAGGGGATCATCCTTGGAGGAGGATGAGACCTTCTGATGCAAAGCAGCATCGATGACATGGACAAAGAGGGTGTCCAGGAGGAGTACAGTTCCCATGTTGTCTGGGGTGTCTGGATGGAGGTCAGGGTGGTAAGATAGGGCATCGGGGCTGGCAAGAAGGTGGCCTGGGACATGGATCATTTTGAGGTCAAAGTCTGCGAGGTCTAGAAGCCAACATGCTTGGCGTCAGTTGAGGTTCTGGGCCTGGTGGAAGTACATAAGGTTTTTGTGATCTGTGAAGATTTAAACAGGAAAGGGGGAGCCATGAAGGTAGTGGCGCCATGCTTTGTGAGCATGGATGATAGCTAGAAGTTTGCGGTCATAGATATCATAGTTTTGTTCTGCAGGAGAAAAGGAAGTAGAGAGATAGGAACAGGGGTGCCAATCGCCGTTGGTGTTGGTCTGTAGAAGGATAGCACCAGAAGTGTATTTTGAGGCATCAGTGGCAACAGCAAAGGGTGTGGAGGGGTCAGGGAGGTGAAGAACTGGTTTGGAGAGAAATAACTCTTTGAGGGTGTCAAAAGATTTCTGGCAGGGATCAGTCCAATTCCAGCCAGAATTCTTCTTCATCAGATCAATGAGGGGGCAGGCAACTGTAGAATAGTCTGGGATGAAATGCTGGTAGAAGTTGGCAAAGCTGAGGAATGAGCAGACTTCCTTGACTTTGGTAGGGGTTGGCCATTTAGCAATCCTGTCGAGTTTGATGGGGTCCATGGCAAGTTGTCCAGGTTTGATGATCATTTCAAGGTATTCAACTTCCTTGGCAGTGAAGGAGCACTTCTCAAGTTTTAGGTGAAGGTCTAATTCCTTCATGCATTGTAAGACCTGTTTGGTGCATTCCACATGAGTTGCTTCATCAGGGGAGAAGATGAGAAGATCATTCATGTAAATGATGAGCCATCCTTCTGAGATCATGTCACAGAATGAGTCATTCATGAACTGTTGGAAAGTAGCGGGGGAGTTTGTGAGGCCAAAGAACATGACTAGAGGTTTGAAGAGTCCTTTGTGAGTAATGAAGGCAGCTTTCCATTGGTGTCCGTCCTTGATTTGAACATTGTTGTAGCCCCATCGTACATCAAACTTGGTGAAGACTTTAGCGTCTTTAAGTTTATCAACGAGGTCGGAGATCAGGGGGAGCGGATAAGCGTCGTGAACAATGTGTTCGTTGAGATAGTGGTAATCTTGGCAGGGGCGAAGCTTTCTGTCCTTCTTGTTGACAAAGAAGAATGGGGAAGCTTGGGGGGAGTTTGAAGGCTGGATTTTCCTGGCACGGAGGTTTTCTTCAAGGAAGGCCTCAGTGGCCTTTTGTTCGTCTGGGGATAGGGGGTAGATCTTTCCTACTTTTGGCATAAAAGATTCATCCAGATTGATTTTGTAATCATAGGGGTGAGAGGGAGGAAGGTGGTTGGCAGTTTCTTTGTTGAAGACTGAAGAAAATTCTTGGTATTCAGGAGGAAGTGAGACTGTGGGTTTTGCTTTTTCAGTGGCCATGGCGAGTTCAGTGGCTGTGGTGAGTTTTGTGATGATGGGGGAATCTAGAGGAATGAAATGGGAATCACAGTGGATGATATGGTTGACAGTATACGCTTCTTTTGCATGTTGACAAACTGAGATTCAGTTTCATACTGGAGGTATTCATAGAGGCATGCATCATGTACTGTATGGACATTAAGATGTCAAGGGGGTTGAGGAGGGAGTTCAGGAATTCTATGGGATCGCTGGTTCATGGTGTGAGTTTAGTAGAGTTCTGAGGATTCATCAGAGGGTTCAGGGATAGAGATGGTTTGGCGAGCCCAATCAATGGTAGGGTTGGTTTTTTGAATCCAGGGTAGTCCTAGGATGACGTTTTCGTTTCCACAGTGCATGACATAGAAGAGGACTGTTACGCTTGGCCCAGGTAGGGACGAGCGTAGCCTCGAAAGACTAAGGTTCAAAGGTTCAAAGAGATAGCGTGCACTTAATGGTAGCACGAAGTCCAAGGAAGACGTTCCACTAGGGAACTCAAGGGTTTCACGGTTCTAGGGTTGGTGGTTCAAAGCGACTGGTCGAATGCCAGAAGGAGCTTGAGACAAGGAAATGGATTCAAGGTATTGATCGAGGAGATCTAAGCTGAAGTACAAGGATGGGTATAGCGGGTTTATATACCCGGTTACAAGACTAAGGGTAGGCATATTCAAGGCAGGTCATAGAACGTGATAGAAGGAGACGGAATATGAAGGAAGTAATCGCTGACGAAGCAATTGGGATAAGAGATAAGGAAGGTAAGCGGTGGTGAGTCAGCGATAAAAGAAATAATGTCCGGGTCGAGAGTCGAACAAACGAGTTCGGTATTAGTACAGGACAAGTGCGAGAGAAACGTAAAGAGAAGAAAAGAGTAAGTTGTAACATATACTTACTTTAGGAATGGAGAGAAACCCGATAACAACAATGGCATCTTGATGCCCTCGTCGAACCGTATTGTGGACATTACCAATCGACATGTAGAGGGGGTAATACTCATTATTTCCAGTCGCAACAGATACGGTGGTCTTGTCACTGCCCAGGACCACTGGGATGAAAGTTGACCCATGCGTTGTTGGGTCTTCAGCTATTTTATCCTACAAAACGATAATAAATGATAAAGCGCTTAGCGCTGAGTCGAGCACAACATAAACTTACGGCGTGGAGCCATGCCCAATCTCTGGACATGAAATCCTGGTATCTTCGTTCATCACTGTCGACACAGTACTCCCAGTAGGGCACATAGTCGAAAGAGTCTTTGAAGTCTGGGTTTACAAGCATGTTGTGAATGCAGGTGAGTGGATCGCGAAACCAAACATCAAATGTTTGGTCCATCCATGGTGGCCGGTTTGATGACGGCTGAGGACCTGAATACTTGACGGAAAGTTTCGACCACTTTGTGCCAGCCAGTGGAGTGTCATCGATAACATTGTATAAATGTTTTGCATTTTTGAATGGCGGCATCCTGCGCTAGGGATTACTCGGGTTTGATTCAAGTAGAGTTGCTGCCCATATATCCATGAGAGCGTCAATTTGTCCTGCGCTCATCTTGGTGCGTCGATATAGGAGGTTGGCCGCTTCGAATTGGGTACGATCGGTATAGGGAGTCCAGTCATCATTTGATGTGGTGTGAAGCGGAGGTGGTTGTGCATTGTGCAGAAGAAAGTTTCCTTGCGCATCACAAGGCCGTCCTGAAGGTATCAAATTTGTTGGTTGTCATTCAAACACGAAATAAAATGTCCTTACCGTTCAAGTGAGGATGGAATACTTGACACAAGGTTCCACCCATCCTCAATTCCTCATCCAATGGTTGATCTAGATCGTCCCAGTCCTGATTTTCAGCCTGGAATGATCCAGGAGAGGACTGTGGCCGAATTGGAGGGCTTGAGGGTAGAGAAGGTGATGGCGTCCTATCTGGTTGACTAATAGTGGGATGGGCCACCAGACGGTGCTTAGTTCGACCACCAGGAGTCTTGAACCAATGGTTACACCCCAGATGCTCGCATGGTAATTGCAAAGCAAAGTTTGCAGCATACGGACCTGCCCTTTGGGATGGCATTTTGGCACTAAGTAGTGGAGTAAAGCGAGACATTACATTGAGTCATGTGAGTTATTTATTTGCACACACTGTAGCGAGACTTACAAAAAGTCGTTCCGCTCCAAATTCTAACTTTCGCAGCTCCACCATACACCAACTTCTTTCGTCTCATTTCAACCTTTGGACTGCAAATTTCGTGATGGTTCCTCGACGTACTCGTGAAAAGAATGCAACCACTCACCCTGGGGCCATTGTCCTCGCATCACAGGGTAAATGATGGACCAAAGCAGAGAAAAAGGCGGAGGAGGACAGCGCAGCAGCAGAGAGAGCTGCTGCTGAGAAGGCTCAGCAAGAACGTGTTATCACTATTGCGAAGATGGTCATGGAACTTCAAGCCAAAGAACAAGATGCTACTGCACCTGTAAGTCATGCTCACCCATTTAGTATTCCAGCGGAACTACACTAATGGTGTTAAGGAGGTAAAAGTGAAAGCACCTGGCTCAAAGCGTATGAGTGCATCCTCTAATAAGAAATCGGGCAAAGGAGTGGCAGTCGAGCAAGGTTAGCAACAGTGTTTCTGCTAGGATACAACTGGAGTACTCACCATATTCATACTAGGAGACAATCATCAGGTGGCAGCTGCAAGTACAAAGCCAAAGTGGGCAACAAAGGCCTCACTCAAGGCAATGATCAGTGAGGCCAGCAAGACGATCACGGCTGGCGATGTCCATGATGGTGATGCTGTCAAACCTTCTGAGCTACCGGCGCGACTCCGTCTGAATCAGAACAAGGAGGCAAACTTGTCACAATATCTAAAGTAGGCTGCCTCACACGTCACGTCAGCCATGTTACTTCAACTCACTGAATCCACACTATCATTTGTCAACCTGTTGGTTGCTGACTACGAATCCACCAGGAAGAAGACCCTTTCTGGCACCATCAAGGGTTGGGCCACATGTGTCAATGAGAAAACACTTCTGAAGGATTCACCAGAGCCAGCACCAGTGCCGTCCATGCTTGGCCCTCCGTCTAGTCAGACCACGAAATTGGACACTCTAGCCACTACTAGTACTCAGTACTCAGTGACTAACACTGGCATCACAATGAAATTTGGGGGCTTTGGCCTCAATTCCCAGGGCGACAATGACAACAAGGAAGAGGAAATACCATTCAAGAACCAAGAGGGAAAATTAAACAACAACGTTGCACTGGTATGTACTCGATATGCTATTGTGGTGAATATACTCGCTGAACCAACTATCCTAGGTTATTCCCTCTGATCCTGACAGCGATGCCGAGATTGAGGCTAGTCAGATCCCGCCCTGGTATTCGCCTTGCATTCCCTCCACTCCCGGGCCCAATGATGATGTTGAGTTTGAGGCCAGTCAGATCCCGCCCTGGTATTTGCCTCGTATTCCCTCCACTCCCGGGCCCAACGATGATGTTGAGTTTGAGGCCAGTCAGATACCGCCCTGGTATTCTCCTTGTATTCCCTCAGCAGGCAAGAGAAAAATGGAGGACATTGTTTCAGACAGCAATCCTGAAGGTGATGAAACCACCGAAAATAACATGCAGATTGATACCAATACAACACATGAGATTCAAACCATGGGATCAGTGAGTCCCATTTGTTTCTCCTTCATGTCTCTTTGCACTCACATTCAGTTGACATCACACCAGACGTCAGTCAGTGTAACCATGGAAGCTACTCAGCCAGTGGCAAAGAAAGCCAAGATAGACGTAGACCAAGAGGCTCCGGCCGACACGCACACCACCACAGCCTCCGCAGATGCTGTCGAAAGCAAGAAGACTCGGACTGCAGGCACCGAGTCCAAGTCTTGCAGTGACTATAAGAATAGCGACCTACCCATTTCTGCTGACCACAGATGAGTGAATGCAGTCATAGATACTGCCATTCTTTGGGCGGGTGGACAAGCAAATGTTTGGTCAATTCCTGACGAGACCCTGGCAACAGCACTCCAGAAGATATTTACTGCCATCTACCCCGATGTTCAGTATGAGGTAACGATTCACAGTGCCATATTTGGTGTCATATGTTACTACTTCCCTTCTTGTCCCCGTGTCACCCTTCACTGAATATCCGGATAGGCATGGCAGTGCCTGCTTGAGTGGCGCAGTGGATTTGGTTCGACCGCCCTCGTCATGGCTATTCATTTCTTCTGGGAAATCATCAAGGATGATGCTGAGTTGAAGGATCCCAATGAAATGGTCTGAGAAATTGCTAAGCAATTGATTTCCCCCCCCAGTTTCCCATTCACACATGAAGATTGTGATGATCTGGATCCTGCTCATAACTTTCGCTTGGACTTTATCCTGAAACTTGTCGCAACCACCCATTTGAGCAAGACCATCAGTGCCATCGACATTCCATCTTTAGGAATGGCGAAGCTGCAAAAGGGTTATGGGATGGAGTGTGTCATCGCCCTTGCGGCCGCTGTGGTAAAATTTCCTTACACCTCTCAATCTGATGTACTGACTGCTGAAGGAAATGGTGGAAAAGAAGGGGAAGATCACGCTGCCGAAGACACTCAACAAGGCGACCGGGAACATGAGCAAGGGTACATCAATGTTCTCTATGAGTAACTGGGGTAGCGAAACGCAATCATATGCCATCTCGGTCACGAAGAAGGGTGCTGAAAACACTGCTGACATCATTGCATCTGCGTATGCATTGCTCCGAGTTGATCGTGGCACTAATTCTAGCCCCTCCGGCGAAGCTGAAACTGTTGATCCACGCACTTTACTTTGGTATCTCTTCCACGAAATGTCCATTTAAAAGTGACTGACAATTCTCTAGATGTAATCTAATTGTTGTATGGCTGAGCAAGTCTGAGTCATCTCCGAGTCCATTTATTCCTGGCACCCACTAGATTCGAGTTCTCCCAGTCGTGCATCATTGGTATCCACTTTTTTTAATTACCCCTTTTTGTGCTTGTTCTACTTTCTCTAATGGACAATATGGCACATTGTGCCGCTTTTTCTGATTTTACCTCCTTGTCCCAAGTGCTACAAGTGGCATACAAGTCGGATTTAAGGAAATATTCTATTTTTCCTAATAGATGGAATGGCAGCTCTTGTCCGACTTTCTCTGCTTTTGATAATTGAGACTCCCCATCCTAAGTGCCAAAAGTGGTGTACAAGTCAAGTTTAAGAAAATGAGTGGCCTTGCACGACTTGTGCAGCACTTTCGCCTCGAGCTGAAAAAGTGCGGAAAAGGTTCGAATAAGGTCGGATAAGGCCGTGATGAAATTACTGACACCTCAGGCAAGACTGGATAAGTTTGGACAACTTAGTCGATATATAGTCATAAACGAATTCCACCTCGGATAATGAAAATGTTGGCAGTAAATATTCTTTAAAATATTCAGAAAATTTATTTGACTCTGTTGGGTAAACTTATCCTTTCAAAAGAGGAAGGATAAGTTTGGACTACATATACAGAATATTAATTAAAAGTATGTCTTGCTAACCTATTTTAGCACTTATCCTGGATATGATATGAGTTCTGTTATTGTAACAAAGCCGGCATCTGTGGCCGGGTATGTCTGGAAAACATACTCGAGATCTAATCCTGACTTGGGCATAGCTACAGAGTTTGAGTATGTACAAGAGGTGTATTTTACCTACGTTACAAAAATAATTTCTTAAAACATATTTCAACAACAAGGTCTGATTCTGTTAAGGGGTATGTACGAGGGGGCCGCTCACTGGGCCACTCAGGGGGGCGGTCAGAGGCCGGTGAGGGGGCCAGTCAGGGGGCAGCGAGTGCCAGTCGTCGGTTACCTTGCTGGTGATGTGACAAGGGCTCCTGGAGTTATATTAGATCAAGGTTATCCCATGCAAACAAGCCTTGCAGACTCACCGATCAGGCTGAAGGACATTGACAGGTCCTGAGGGGAGCAAAGGGGGCCACAATAGCCTGCAGCCCCCAGTCTGCAAAGCAGCAAGCAACACCCAACAGGGCAACTGCAAAGAGTGCACTCGTCACTTCCTTCAATATATCGAGGGTCCAGGAACGACTCTGTCCGATGGTTAGTGGAAAGTGAGACCATAAAAGGTTGGCATACCGGACTCAGAGGAATATAAGATTTTCTAGCCTTGTGCTTCCGCACTTGTACTTTGCCAGTGGGAGTGAGGTGAACACGTTTCTGGGACCACCATTAGTGTTGAACAGGAAGAAATTGACTGACTTACTATGAGGACCATCTCAGGGAGTTTGGGCCTGTGAAGCGCCATATCGATCGCTAATAAGGACCATAGCCTATTGTATTGTGACTCAAAGGGGGAACAAGGAGGAACAAATAACGTCTCTTGAAGAAGAAAGGTTGCCAAGGGAGTGGGGTCGTAAGCTGTGATTGGCAACAATAGCTGTAGTTTGGGTGATTGTTTTGGATATTGTTGTAAGTTTTCGGGAATATAAAAATGATGATACACAACTTGACTGCCATACTCTTCGCCATGGTGCTCTGTATTTGCTCCATCTGTGGGGAGGTGGGAAGAGAAATCAATAAGGAGGAGAAACGGAATCATGAACGAAACGACCGTGCCCAGTTTGCCTTGGTGTCTACCAAGGTAAATATATTTATGTTGTATTGCTTGCTGTAAGTGACTCACGGCTAGTCTAGGCAGATGTCTGTGAGGCGTTAGCAAACTTATCGGTCGAAGACAAAACAGATGTAAGTTGAAAGTTTTTGTACGCATTATCAGGCACGACATAATGAGACTGCAGTGTATGTCGATTGAGGAGGTTGCTCGAGATATTCTCAAGATGACCCTACAAGATGCACTGACGACTCCGGAGTGTGCAGTATGTGACACTGCAGCAGATACCGTATCACTGGGTTCAGCTCTTCCAGTCACAAAACCGCACGACGTCATCGTTATCAGTAGTCAACCCTCTGCTACTGCCACCTGTCCTTGCTCCTTGGATTATCGGCCAATAGAGGATACAAGATGTCACAGGACTTCGGACAAGACCTTTGCGATGCTTGCCCTCATTGACCATGAGCTACACGAACGAACAAAGACAGTTTCCGCTACGGTAGACAGTCTAGGGATACAAGGAGTGCAAGAAATCGTTCTGAAAGCACTGGAAGATGAATTACTTTGGTTGACGGAGAATGAGAAAACACTTGCACACCTGGACACCAGAGGAGACAAGGCAAATGAGTTGCTCCGTAGTGAATTGATCCAAAACTTCGATTGTGTTGGTGTGGCAGTGAGAAGTATCAAGGTGACTTTGGGGGCCTGAACACCAGAGAAGGTTGATCAAAAGAGTCAAGCAGCAGACATAGTCCATATTGGTGAGATACTTTCAAAAGTATCATAGTTCAGTTGCTGAAAACTGGTAGAACGTAAGCCTTACCATGGTTTTCACAATGCCGACCCCGCGATCCTTTTACCCATGCTTATCGCACTCATTCTGAACGTTTTCGGACACGTCACACGCCCATGGTGTAATGCTCTACTGGGTCTTCTAAATCTATTGCTGACAACGATTCTCGGGGACCTGACTGTGCAAACTGGGAAAATCAATCAGTCCAGAGGCATTCATCTCCCAAGTGACATATGCACAGTCCATAAGAAGTTTGACCTCGACCCATCTACCCACACCTATGCAACATGCCCTCGCTGCTGCTGCACATACCCTCCGGTTGTAAGAGGGAAACAGAGCACCTATCCCGAGCATTGCACGTTCAAAAAATTCCGAGGCAGCTGGCCCTGTGGACAATTGTTAGTCAAAGTAACAAATCAAGGTGGCACGAAAATTGCAAAGCCCATCAAGCCTTTCGTGGTTCAAGATTATGCAGACTTTGTGGCCAGACTATTGATTCGCCCTGGCATGGAGGAAGTGATGGAACGTGGAACCTTGCTGAACAACAAACATCAGCTCTGGGACATTAAGGATGGGACAGCGATCACCGAGATTCAAGGGCCCGACAATAAAATCTTCATGGATGGATTGAAGAGGAGCAACCTCCAGCTAGCGTGGAGTCTCTCCATCAATTGGTTCAACCCTCATGGAAACCAGACTTCTGGGAAGAAGAAATCAGTGGGCTCGATTGCGATGACGATCCTTAATCTCCCCCCACATCTCCGGTACAAACCAGAGAATGTTTATCTGGTGGGCGTTATCCCTGGACCGAGGGAACCTTCCCTGGATGAAATCAACCATTTCCTCCAGCCACTCATCGAGTTCTTCTTGAAGGCCTGGAAGGCGGGGACCTGGCTCATGAAAACCACTACCCATGCTATGGGTCGCTTAATATGATCTGTGATTGCTCTTGTCATCATGGACTTACCAGCTGCTTGTAAGATCAGTGGGTTTGCTGCCCCTACATCGTGGCACATGTGTAATCTCTGCTGGCTGCAAAAGTCAGATATAGGTGACTTCAACAACAACACTTGGAAGCGGTGCACTTTGCAGGAGTATCATGAGGCTGCTGATTTATGGAGAAGAGCGGAGACAAAGAAAGAACAAGATAAGATCTTCAAAGAGACCGGTGTATGCTGGTTGGAGCTTCTTTGTCTGCCGTACTGGAACCCCACTTGTTTCCTTGCTATCGACAGCATGCATAACCTTCTCCTTGGCCTGACACAGTTTCAATTCAGGAATCTCATTGTCATTGATAAGGCTGAAAATCAAGCTATGCGCAGGTCCCAAACGTCAGTTTCTAAGCCTGTTGATCCAGGGGACTTGGATAAAGGCAGAAACATATTAAAAGGCAATCCAACGGAAGCAGCACTAAACCGCTTACATGCACCTGTTTTGCTTGTGCTCTTGGAGGAACACAATGTTACATTTGGCCTGGGTAGGGACGAACGTAGCCCTTGAGGGTTCAGGAGGACAGAGGTTTTGGGATGAACGTGTCTTTACGGCGACACGGAATCCTTGGGACTAAGGTATCATTGCTAGTCAAGTGCTAGGCAACGAGTCAGGGTCGAAGGTTCAAGGGCAAGAGCTAGTCTAATGCTAGCGATGAGACTTAGACTCAACAAGGAGACTTTTGAGGAGATGACTTCCACGAAGTACGAGGTTTGTACAAGGGAGATCAAGGGTTACATGGAGGGAATGAGTCAGCGACGAGAAAAGGAAAGGAAAGTCCAAGAGCATGGTTTGAACATTTGAGTAGGTGTAGTAGTACAAGCAACAAGTAAAGTGAAGAGAGAAGAGGAAAAGAGGAAGTTGTAACATGCAATATACTGGCCGACCTGGAGCATTTCAAAAAATGTCCCATGAAGAAGGAGATGATCCATATGTTGATGGTGAGTTACTTGCAGATCTGGTATGATTGTAATCAATGTACTGCAGTCAGCGGGGACTTCGGATGTGATTAAGTCTTACCTAGCCACGACATCATTTTTCTTAAGAACACAAGAGGGTGCGTTTCTGGGTGCTACCTCACACTCGTTTCGCAATATGTTTCTGAGTGTTCCTCGCCAACCCTTGTGGTGACCATGGATGATCAGGACTTCCTTGCCCACATATCATTGAGTCTGGTCATGTTCCCACACTGGGGATTCATGGGTGACATATGTGATGGGCACGAAAAAACATTCCTGAATCAAGAGTTAAGGTGCGCAAGGGGAGGATAGAATTAACACTTACGAGCTCAGCCCGAACCTTTACCTCCAAGACTTTGTTCTGGAGGTCAATCATTCCAACAATCCCTTTTCTGCCTATCTATCTTCCTCATACTACCACGACAGCATCTCTGAACCTGACATTGTAACCCTGCTCAGCCATATATTTCAGGGCATTCGCAGGTGGTAGAAATTTTGCTGACTCGACATTGACAAGAACTGGAGATCGTTTCGGATCGATCGGACGGATGCGTACCTCCTGGCAGCAGATGATATCAACTGTCCTGGCCAATCCACGCAGAGGGCTGGATACCACTTCGGCAGCATCACCAACCTGGACAGCATCCCGGGTCTCCTCAGAGGTGGTGTTCACGGGCGCAACGAATGGTATATCAGGCTGATATGACTCAAGAAGGTATGGGGAAGCGCGGATCTGAGGAGCAGGCAGTTAGTAAACTAGACATAGTTGAAAGAAAGACGCTTACTGGTGAATGCTCATTGTCAATAAATGTTACCTCTTGAGTCTCGCAGTCGACCTCCATAATCAACCCAGATTTCCCAATCTTGTTGTGGTGGACGTTTTGCAGGTCGCTGGAGGGGTCAGCAATTATTCGCACAAGATTGCCCACTTCATAAACTCTCTCCAGAGTTGAGAGGGGTGCAAACAACCACTCCCTCTTGATGAGAGTCTCCACAATAGCAGAATGGTTTTCAATGTCAATGGAAACCAGTTGTGTGCGGACATGGGAATAGCTGGCGTCGTTGATCACCATGGAGTCAAGTGGTTTCCAGAAGGCTTGATTATAACGTCAGCGGGTATTGTTCATGAATGATGGATTGATCCCAGACTCAATGTGAAGCACGATCTGGTGGGGTGACGGGTTAGGGTATGGACGAACTTGTGTTTCTGATAGTTGCATAACCAAAAGCCCAGCAACATAGCTGTAACAGATGCTATAACTTGCAACCTTTATTCTCTCGTCTTCGCCACTTATCGCTTACCACATAGCTAAGTCTTAACAGATAACCCTTGCAACTCTTATCTTATCAAGTCACGTGATCCCTATCACGTCAGCAGTCACATGCCTAGTCACGTGATCAGTCACATGACCTTATCTCTTATCTCGGCTGTGCAACACATGTTGTACACATTGCATCCTCATGCTCGCCTCATGCTTTTCCCTTTGACTCACTTTCCCTTATCGTCCAATAGCATTAATCCCTCTTATCTAGGCTATGCTTATCTTGCCTCATGGTAACCAGTATCAGAGATACTTACTACTTATAGCCTCTACACAGCATGGTCTGTGCACAGTCTCTCTTAGTATATATAATCGTACTTTAGTAGTATAGACCTTAGTCTATTTCTCTTGTTGTTTCCCGGATCTTCTTGTTTCCCCTAGTCTTCTCTTGAGGCCTACAAAGCCTAATAGATCTTCATTGACAAACAACATAGGACTCCAGCAAGCGCTCTAGGACATCTCGTTTAGACTGCGTCGTCTCTCGACCCTAGTGAAGACCTCGGTTGTTACATGACCTGGGCTACCCACCAATAGCCACACTCATGTTGGTCATGCCGATTGACAATTCTCTCTGTCTATTGTAGTGGCGTACTGTACGACTACTGTATTACTCGCGATTGGTGGTTCCCACTTGATAGTTGGTCAGAAAGAAGTGCAGTTTCACTGTACTGTGCCATTTGTAGGGATTGCTAATTCGAGAAGTTTGGTCATGTTGTATTGTTTCCTTTTCGAGCTATTGAGTGGAAGTTGAGTGGGGACATCACATGCAATGTCGTTACACACCTCGAAAGTGGATCATACTTGGGATATCGCTATGCTTCTGAGTGGCCTGCACTTGCAAGTAGAAATGGCAGTGATTGTACCATAAAGCAGCAGTTATTACATAGAATTACATCGTATATACATTGCATCAGGAGCGCAGAAGGTCTCACGTCATCATAGTGATATCGATATCGTCTGGAATGGATGAGGGAAGATACCTCATTGCAAGGTTAACAGTGATGAAGAGAATCATTTGTTTGATAGACACACCCGTGCGTCCATGCGTAGTTGCTGTGAAAGACAAGGAAGTCTTATGAGATCTCTGGGAGCATCGTTAGCTGGGGATAGGGAAAACTGAACTTCTTACTTCATTGTGCTGACCCCATACCTTCACGCTACTATGTCCATCCAAAGCGCTGCCGGTGACAATAGTGCAGCCCTTTGGGCCATCGTATGCCTGCCAAGAATCAGACAAAGAACACAGGGAAAGAAAAGATATATACAGTGACAGCAATGACAAGATTGCCAGCTAGTGTACAATCTCAACGGAATGACTTGTGCAATCAAAAAGTTTACATACCGCTACCATGATCTAGTTTCTCTCGAAATGTCCCCAATTGATAATTGAAGATCTGCACGAAGCCATTGTCACCACCCACTACGACCCACCCAGACTCTCGAGTGACCAAAATTTGGAATGGTACATTGGTGAGAATCGTATGATGATAGCTTTGAGTGCGATGCATGGTGGGGAGTGCATATCGATCAACACCATCTCGTAAATTACAGATCAGAAGTTGCTGTCCATCAAAGCATGCACTTCCACTATGCAAGGCACTCAGTCATCAAGATCAAAGAAATATATTCAATACATACATGCGACCGTTTGCTTTTTTCTTCCATTTGAGTTGCCAAGGGTCAATAGTGAAGCAAAAGCTTGAATTATATGAGCTCAATGACATAACGACAACTGTTAGACGTACACGAAGCTGCTCTCCAGGTAAGATACTAGCAAGCTCGAACCACTGTTGCAGAAATGGATGGCATGGGCCACATAAGGCTGTTTCTCAGCATCGATAGTCAACTGAACAAAGGATTCCAAAAATGATTCATTCAAGGTCATATTCGCTATGTTCAAAAAAGGCTTACTAGCTTCATCCCCAACTTTCCATAACCTCACTTCACCGTTCCCGACGCTGGCCAAACGACGGTGAATCGAATCCCATGCGACAGACTCAATGGTTCCCTCATGCGCTAGAGTTACAGAACAGAATGCGAAAAGGGGCAAATCTTTGCCTCAGGCGTACAGATGGATGTTCCCATCAGATGCCCCAAACACAAATGTGTCTTCCTTGTTGGAGAGGTTAACCCAAGCAAGACAAGAGACAAAACCTGCTGAGGGAATGCAGTATTCCTGAATCATTTCCCCAGAGGTGAGATTCCACAAGACGACGCGACTATCATTGCCTGTAGCTCATCAGTGTGTACAGATCCAACAGGCAAAAGAAGCTTACCTCCACTGAGAAGCATAGATCCATGAGGGCTGACTGCGAGGGCATTAACGGCTTTAGTATGTCTGGTCAATGTAAATTTAAGACAGAGCTGGTCGAATGATGTCAATTTCCAAGAACGTTTGAACGAGAACTCGAACATCCTTCGCAATATATAAGCAATCAGTATGGCGACCAATGGAGACATATCGTGGACCTGAGACAATCATCCACGCCATTGTGATACTGAGGGGATCTATTGTCTTCGTTAGCACAGAAAAAAAAAGGACAATAAAATCGTTACAGCTACATTTGGGGGACACAATTGTCATCTAGTCTACATGGTAGAGAGTAGACATAGCACAATAGAATACATAGTCCTAAATCAGTCTACCGCGCCCAGCATAACGGGGGCAGGGGGTAATGAAAAAGTGGAAAGGAAAGGCATGACAAATATACTGACCTTTAATAGGGATCACCGATTTCAAAGTCACAGAGGACTGGCTGACTTTGAAATCGGTGATCCCTATTTATGACCGGAAACTTCCCACATACTGTTTTTCTCTTCTTTCACTATGCTCCTCTACAGTTTCTTGTAGTAGTCAAATAGTAGTCAAATATGTCTTACTCTCATTAGTACATTCATTAGTACACTCGTTACCCAAAAGTTGAGGCACGTATCATACAATAAGAAAGCCCCCATTAATCCACTTGTCCAAACCTTTTGTTCGCACCTTCCCCAATCGTTCACCCACTGTGCCACCATCCCCTTTGCACATGCTAATCAATTCCTTTGTCACCAGATACCCTCACTACGCCCCACCAACTCATTGCGCTGCCCATCGTCCCAATACTACACCTTTTGTCTGGACAGCCCTAGAGTGCAATGAGACCACCTCGATGTGGTGATACCATGTGGTCCGTCCTCCATTCTGGTACGAGCATCATCCTTTCTCTTTTTTTTCCGTTGTTAAACTTTAATCGCTGTATAGTCCTTCATCGGTCTCTCGCTTCAAAAGGGAGTGGGAGTGCAACCACTGAGGTATTTAATCCCATTCTTCTCTAACTTCCATCACCCTCATATACCAACTATCTCAATTTCTTGATATCCATAGCATGAAGCTGACAAGGTCACGATTCGACTCCATTCCCGCCCGCTTTCTACCCTATCGTCGCTACCTTGCCTCTCCTGGCACCAAACCCAGTTGTAGCTCTATATCTGACGTAAACAAGTCACTATCTCAACCTGCTTGAAAGACTGCTCACATTCAGAGGACAGGGTGATACTTTGATCAGTCAAGAAGAGGAGTCTTCATTCAATGGCTCAGTGCTCTTTGCGGCTGTGGATCTCTCCAACCCATTGTTTAGTTCCCTCGCAAGGCTTCCAGAGACTTCTTCCAATCGCCCTTTGACGAATCATGAACCATTTCTTCCAGAACTCGACGTACTGCACAACTATATCTTGGGTTCGCCTTGTGAAGTCAGTGTGCCTTGCTCACGATCATCCATATGTACCATGTTAACTCCCACATCTATCCAGATTAGGAGTCCTTGCACTCCAGTGATGGTGAAGGATCCTTCAAAAGGTCCATCGAAAGGTGCAATTCGGAAGACAATTCAATGCGTAGTTCACGCTGCACAAAATTTGGAGTGCGAACTGCGAAAGCTTGATGACGTGCTTCATGATGAAGTTGAAGCTGCCATTGATCATGCTGCCCCGTCCTCTCCCTCAGATATTGTCATGACTGATGCTCTGAACTTTGATGATGTGGTGAGTTTTTCCCTAGTCTTACCAGCTTGCGTTCTGAAAAATATAGGTCCACATGACTCTTGTAGAGAGGCTCCTGGGCTATACTGCTCGAACACTCGGACATAGTTTCGTGGGTGCACTGGCATTGGGTGGCGGGCTTGCTCTTATTTCACTTGGTCCTTTCAAGGCAGACAGTTTGTTTGCTTGATTGGCGAATCATCAACATACTGACTATCTTACAGAAGGTGGATGTACGCATCCTCACATGCCAGGGCAGTGGAAGGAGCTTACCCCACCTTTGTGATTTCTATGCTGGATTGCTAGGGTGATGTAAATATGTGTTGTATTCTTACGGAATGTCTCCATACATACATCTACTGTGATGACACCTTGTACTTTTCCCTATGTGCTGGCTATACCTATGTATCTCCCTGACTTGCCTCTTCACAACTGTTGGTGCTAATTTGCCCTTTCACTGCTGTTTTTTAAGTAAATCCTTAGAAAATCAGAAACCACCCAATCCCCTTCATAGTCACACAACAATGGGAACCTCTCTTTCGCCTGTTGGAATATGACTTTGCAAGTTAGGTTCAATTGACATTGAATCCACCTTGAGAAAGATGATCTTGAGTTGATCTAATGATTGCCTACCCCATGGTTTGGTGGTAGCAAGGTGTTCCCTAGTAAGCTGGATAATAAACCCCTATTTTATTGAGATATTAGGCCAATGGAAATTGGGGAAACTCAGGTTGCTCACTTGGATTTCCTCATAGTCCATAGCTGGCCATCCCAACTTCTCTTGAAGATTATATCCCCCTCGGTTGATTCTAGAAACCTCTCTGCGAGGTTTGGGTATCAGTACCCTGACATGGGGGGCAGGATCTTGTCATGGAATAACAGATTCCACTAGCTGTGAATCTTCACGAGGGAATGTCTTGTGCTGGGTGAGCAGAGGTGGAGTGATAGCGCATTCAGGAGGGAAGGAAGACTGGCATACAAGGGGCGAAAAATGACGGTGGTATGGCCAATGATGTAACATGATCTTTGGCATTGTGGAGAACGGTGAACTGTTGGAACATTTATAGCAGGATCCACTGACAACATATCAAGAGAAGATTACAATGTATCCTTATTTCCATTGTTACAATTGTACCTAAAGGGGAGAAACAAAGTAGTTACAGCATAAATGGGGAATACAACGCATGCATCGTACAAGCTGGAAAACAACAGATATTGTTCAGAATAACGCTCCGTCAATGTCAGCCCCCGGTTCGTCACAACGTACATGTACAAGCCAGACAGGCACAATATTAAACCCGACATCCGGGAGACCTAGCAACTACCATCGGATGAATTTAAATTTTTACAAAATAGATATATGGAATGAGGAATGGGACTCACCGGTGTCACCTGCATGGCTGCCCCACCCCATGTACCAAAGGTCAGCCTCATCCCGGAGGGTGACCTTCGCCTTTCCCTGGGAGATATGTGATATCAGGGTGAGAAGGCCATTTACCTGCGACGCATTGAGGCCAGCCTGTAGAGCGATCCCTGTGAACAAATAGTCCCCCTCCTCAACAAACAAGTGTGGATGGTCATCGGCAGCCCTTCTACAGATATTTCAATGGCTGAAGTCATCTTGATGCTGGTAGAGAGGAGGGGAATGATGGTTGCAGGGGTGAAACTGTATCTTCAGATCAGGTGATTGTTCTGAAGATATGGATCGGTGGCTGCTACCGCTATCCATCGAAGTGGACAAACCAGACTGCTGCAATGAGCAATCTAAAATATCGTGTTAGCACTACCTTCGAGTGCATTATGTACACTTACCAGTACCAGCAGTAGCAACTTGAGCCTCGCCACGTGGTTCGTGTGTGGCCTGTCCAATGGAATCTGATGGTGCATGAGAAGACTGGGAATGGACGATCCATGGAGCTGCAGCCAGCAAGAAGTGTGAGCGGGAGTATTGGGTCAAGAGCAAGGCTTATGTGGGAGATGGTTGTTTTCGAAGCAAACTGGCTTGGGGGAATCTGCCGTTGCATCGCTCCGCGCGAACAATGACACATACTTCAAAGACACTTCTCTGGCTAAAGAATACGAAATCATTGAATAATTGATCATTATACTCAAAAGACGGAACATACCTGATCCTGCTTCTCTCTCACACTCCTCCGTGAGTTGCTTACTTTTGCGCATCCTGCAATGCTTCTCGTGAGTTCTGAAACCTTGGGATTTGAATACCCTCCCACAGAACTGACAGGGGCAGGGGTTTGTTGGACGGGATAGGTCCAACCACTGGCAGTTCTGACGATCTGGGGCCATGGTGGAGAGGATGGTTAGGAGGACAAAGTATGGAGGTTAAAAAGCCCACGATGTGCCTGATTATTTCATCTGGGTGCCATTATGTAGCACTACCTGAAACGACCAGAACCCACCTAAGGGTCCAGTGTTTGAAGCAGCAAGAGTACTAGTGAGGATGTTCTGGGAAAACTCCAAGAGAACAAGACTAGAGAGTCTTGTACTACTTGGCTATAGTATTTATACTACTAGTACATGTGCACAGACCGTGCAGTGCTTATCTACAGATGCTATACTTGTATTACTAGGTCTGAGACTGGGGAACATGAGGCAACATGAGTTGCGTGTTTATTGGAGGATAAGCATACCTGTGCGGACATGTGTTGAATAGGAGGCATGAGGCGTGCATGAGGCGCGTCACATGTTAATCTAGAGCGCGTCACTGCAAGATCAATATCATGGGAGAAAGTTGGGCTTTGTGGGAAAGTAAGTGAGTGAGCGAACATAGGGGCTATTAGAGTATTCAGTGAATTGTGAGTGAATGAGCATCTGGAAAAATAAGGAAAAATAGGGGAAAAATAGGGGCGTTTGTAACACTACCCCCCTCCTATGATCAAGCATCCTGATTGATCAAGAACTCGTCAAACGGCCACTGCATAGAAGTGTGCTAAAGGCGCAGTGTTTGCTGCTGCTCAGCATCAGCCAGTAAAGTGGGAGGCCAAAAGAATGTGAAGGGGCGTGGATTGTCCCAAGACCAAGCGCCATGTGGCCAGCCAGTTTCATCAAAGTCTGCAGAGAAGTCCTGCGCATAATCTGCATCTTCCCAAGCATCATCCTGATCTGATTCAGGGGGAGTGTTAAGATCAGGAACAGTTCCTGTGTCCGATCCCCAGAGAGAGTGAGTGTTGTGCATGGTAAACACGTCACTGTTGTCTTCATAGACCATATTCCAGTGGTCAGGGAAACCATAGTCCCAAGAAGGGCCAGGTGCACCAGCCCAATTGCTGGTAGGATCACTGGTGGTGTCAATAAAGTCATCCAGATAATGAATGACGTCAGGATTTTCTTCATAATAGGCGTGGATTTCCGCGGGGTCACTGAAACATGTGGGGCGACAAGGTAACAAGCCGGGCATATTAATAACCCATTTAAGGCGACGTGGGTTGGCATAGATAAGGGTGCAATAGAAGAGAGCAAGGGAAGTGGTGAATGAGAACATTGTGGGAGCAAGGCTCTACCAGAAGTATGGATATATGCATTGTTAACCCTGACACACCCCAGGGGTTCAATCAACATCAAGTCGATCGAAAGGAAGACGATTTTCTGGTACTTCAGGTATAGGCTTACCACAATGCTTGAATAGGTTAAAGAATTCAAATGACGTCATCTGGAGCCGTCAAGGCACATTAGGATGTGCATTATGGAATTCGTCAATAGCTGTCTTGGCATTAGACAGATTAGATTCAGGTTCCCATGTGCAATCTTCTTCTGTATATCCTTGCCAATGGACAAGGAATTCAAGGCAGCGACCTTTCCATCTTGAGTCGGCAATATAGTCGACTTCAAATTCAACATCTCATTCCTCCATGACTTCTACTGGTCTGGGGCGAAACGTGGGTTGACCATCAAGGTGTTCCTTATAAGGCTTAACACAAGAGATATTCACAACCAGGTGAATCCTCATAGTGTGCAGTAAGCGAAGCTTTACTGCATTAGGCCCGATTAGATCTGTGATCTCATAGGGTCCTAACCATTTCTTGGAGAGTTTCTTCGAAGCACGTGTCAATTTCAAATGTTCGGTTGATAACCAAACTTTATCGGAAATGGAATAGCTAGGCACAGCGGATCTATGTTTATCGGCTTGTGCTTTCATACGATCTTGTGCAGCAGCAAGATTAGCTTTTGTTTGATCAATGGTTTGAGCGATATCTGTTATAAACTGCTCAGCAGCGGGTGCTTTCATAATATGTTGCTCGAAACCAATGTGTGGTTCATATGTGCGGGTGACAGAAAAAGGGGTTTTCTGTGTAGAAGCTTGTTGCTTCGAGTTGTAAGAGAACTGTGCAAGTGGTAACCAATTAGCCCATTCGTTCTGCTTTTCGGAAGTAAAGAGACGAAGGTATTGCTGCAAATCTCTGTTCATTCGTTCTGTCTGTCCATCCATCTGAGGGTGGAACGCGGTAGACAGTTTAGGCTGTATTCCTAGTTGTTTACACAAGTCTTGCATTACTTGTGAAGCAAATTGTGGTCCTTGATCAGATATGATTGTTTTTGGTAGACCATGTTGTTTCCAGACATGGGTCATATATAGCTTGGCGGTTTCCAAAGCTGATATGGCTTTATTGCAAGGAATGAATTCGACTTCTTTGGAGAATCAATCAACAACTACTAGGATTGAATCGAATCCGTTGCAAAGGGGAAGATCGGTGGTGAAATCTACTGAGAGATCTTGCCACGGTCCTTCTGGTATAGGCAGGGGTTGTAGCTTTCCTGCGGGAGCAATGTTTTGTCCTTTGAATCTGGCACAGCGATCACAGCGTGAGACATAGTCCTTGACTAATGTGCTCAAGCCGGGCCAAGTGTAACTTCTCTGAATCAATTCCAATGTCTTTTCAGCACCTGGGTGTCCAGCAAGCGGAGTATCATGATGTAGACGCAATATTTCCATGTGAAGGTCGTCCACATCAGGTACAAAGATTTTGTTATTTTTGTCTGCTAGCAAATCTTCTTGCTCCATACAGACTTGATTTTCTTTGCATAACTTTGTAATGTCAGTGTCTTTTAGTCTAAAGATAGCGTTTCTGATCCGATCTTGAATGGTGTCGGCATTAGTTGTTAACTGCACAGCAGTGCAGATTTGTTCTGGAGGTATGACCAATACTCCCTTATTGTCATCCTCTTTTCCTTCAGTGTGATCTTCTCGTCGAGAGAGAGCATCTGCCTTTCCCATAGAATTTCCTGGTTTGTGTAACCATTTAAAGTGAAACCGTGATAAGTATTGAGCCCATCAAGCTTGCTGACGGTTAAGATCTTGTCTAACCATGAACCATTTAAGGTTCTCATGGTCATTCCATATTTCAAACTTGAATTGAGCTCCTTCTAGGTAGTGGTGCCAGAGTTCTAAGGCTCTGATAACACTTAGCATCTCTTTATCTGCAATAGGATAGTTGCATTCTTCCAGTGACATGGAATGGGAAGAATAAGCGACTGGATGCCATTTGCCATCAATTTCTATAGAGAGCACAGCTCCTGTGGCAAAGTCCGAGGCATCAGATTCCAGGTGGAATGTTTTATCATTATCCGGAAATGCGAGAATGGGTGCAGTAGTGAATTTCTTTTTCAGCATGTCAAATGCGGATTGTTGTGAGTCAGTCCATTTGAATGGAGTATCTTTCTTGGTTAAGTCGTTGAGAGGACGAGCGACTTGCGCGTAGTCTTCAATGAATTGTCAATAAAAGTTAGCTAGACCAAGAAAACTGCAAACTTGTCGGACAGTTGTTGGTGTAGGCCAATCAAGAACTGCTTTTACTTTGTCTTCGTCCATGCAGATTCCGTTAGGGGTTATAGTCATCCCTAGGAATTCGACTTCTTTGACTCGAAAGGAACATTTTTCTGGTTTAACAAAGAGATCATTTTCTTCTAGTCGGCATAGTACTTCAAGTACAATCCGATTGTGTTCCTTTTGATTATCTGTTTTTGTGAAGATCATTAGATCATCAATGTAGATAACACAGACATTATCCATGTCCAAGAATATGTTGTTCATCATTGTCTGAAAAGTAGCCGGAGAGTTGCATAAGCCAAAGAACATTACTAGTGGTTCAAAGGCTCCTGGATGGCAAACGAAGGCTGCTTTCCATTCATCTCCTTCTTTGATGCGTACATTATTGTATCCCCAGCGGAGATCCATTTTGGTGAATAGTTTGGCTCCTTTAAGCTTATCCACAAGCTGGGATATGAGCAGTAATGGATAGTTATTATTGATTGTATGTTCATTAAGATATCGGTAATTTTGAACCATACGTTTCTTTCCATCTTTCTTAGGAACAAAGAAGACAGGAGAAGTTTGTGGTGACTTGGAGGGTCTAATGTAGCCCTTGCGAAGTTGATCATCTATGAAGTCACTAACTTCTTGTTGTTCTAGTGGAGATAGGGGTATTAACCATCCTTTCTTAGGCATGAAGGTTTCTTTAAGATCAATAGCATGATCCCAATGTTTTCTAATCGGCATTCGCTCAGATTCTTTCTTTGCGAAGATGTGAAGGTATTTATGATATTCTTTCGGAACTAGTTCTTCAGCTTTGGGATCTGTTTTTAGTTTTGGATCTAACTTGGCAGCATTGATCTGTATAAGTTGATCACGCTCTTCTTTCTCAATAGTTCTTAGGAAAGAGCTTCTAGATTTATTGCGACAAGAGTCAGGGCATCGCGTCATATTGACAGTCCCTGTTTCCCAATTAATTTCTGGGTTATGGCATTTGAGCCATGTATAACCGAGAATCATTTGATGTTTGCCTAAGTCGGTTACTTTGGCAATCATCTTTTCTTGATGACCAAGATAGTTGATCATAAGCTCGGCATAATGCGTTAAGCTTCTGGTGGCATTATGTGTTCCATCCACATTGAATACCGGAATTGGGCGATCTGGGGGTTTAAGGGGAATGTGATTTTTGTTAGCCCAATCTTTGTCAATGAAGGTTGTGTTAGCTCCTGAGTCTAACAAGGCGAGGATGTTAATCGAATGTCTGGCATTCAGATTAATAGAGATAGGTAGGATAAGTTCCTTGACAGTGTTGCCTTGGATCTTAGCAATCATGGGTGTAGGAAGCATTTCTTCTATGTCTGCATCAGACAAGAAAGAATACATCTGTCGAATATCAATGCGCTTCTGTTCAGTAGTAGGTGGAGTTGTGTGTAACGAGTTTACTTCGACAACTTCTGGAAGAATTTTCTGATCTGGGTTTTCTAGTTCCTTAATAGAGGAATGAAGCACCGGTATGAAGTTCCGGCCAAGCTCCGAATCAATTGAAGGCCCCTCTAGACATGAATAGATAGGAGATGAGTTTACAATTTCGGAACTTGTGAATCGAGATGCAACTTGCTTGCCCAGTTCTTTCAAGTTGCTTTGCCTTTTCCCTTAGAGTCAGATGGCATGGATTGGAAAAGTGAATGGACTTCATCAAAGGTCATTCCTTGACAAGCACGGGGTAGAGATTCTTGGATCTGGTCCCATGATTCAGCTGGTTCGGCTGTAGTAGCTCGAATAGCTCTTCCTTTACTGCATGTTGGTTTATGTTGTCCTCTGGACCAATTGCAATGTCCACAACGTGAGGAGGGTTTCTTACAGTCTTTAGCGAAATGTCCATTGCCTCCACAGTTGAAGCAAGTGGATCCCGATGATCCTGATGATCCTCCTCAGGATCGTTGTTTTGGTTTGTGGGATCTGGTAAAGTTTAGATCTAGATGGTCATCATCTTCTGCGTCAATGAGACCGATGTTCATTGGGTCACCATAGTGTGACTTCTTTTCTGATCGGCCAAGAATACGTCCAATAGATTCTTGGAGAGATCCGATCTCGGATACTATTTCGACATAAGGACCAATGTCCGTCTGTCTCTTCTTTTCTTTCATGATCTGTACAAGAATGGAAGGTCTCATAGCCTTCTCGAGTATAGCACAAGCGTGTGCTCCATCAACTCCTGCCATGTTGTATAGAGACTCGAACTTAGTGATGAAAGGTCCGGTTTAAGGTCTCCTTGATGGAATTTGTTAAGTTCCATAAGAGCCCAGTCTTTCTGATTGGCATGTCTGAAGAACTTGGGTAGTTCTTCTTCAAGGTTGTGCCATAGGTAGATAGGTCCTCGAGCCAGTCGAGTTTCAGTGAACTTTCCTGTAGTGGGTCCTTTGAGTCGGGATAGGACTGCTTGGATGGCAGTGTAGGAACTGGGTGGTATAGCAGTGGCGTTCAAGTGTAGCCATGCTTGTATCTTAGCCCACCATTCATCAAACTTGGCGCGGCTTCCATCATAGTCTCCTGGATCTGCAAAGATCTCAACCTTTTGGGTATATCCTTTTGTAGTGCCGGTACAACCGGCAGTGGCCCTAGTATTGGCGGCTTCTAAATCGGTCAATTGATCTCTAAGATCATTGTTATCTGTTTCAAGGGTAGTGACTCCGACATCGCCTTCCTGGACATCTTCGGGCTAGTCCCAGAAGAGGCAGTCACCTTGGAATCATACAACCCCAACGAGTACAACCCCTCGGACTACGAGGCACAGATAGGAAGGGCCGAGGCACACCTACAGGTACCGATCAACTAGTCACTAGTTGAGTACGGATTAGGACTGACGAGTCCATATATAGGAACGGGACGAGTTACCCGATTACAACAGTAGCCTAGACCAAGGCTACAGGACATTGGTCAACAAGACCACTCTAGCACCAGAGGACGCACCCAGTACTTGCTACTGGGCCTCTACTGTCAACACCGCAGACCTACCAGGTAACCTAGCTAGAACAGACGCTGTCAACACCGAACACCGTCTAACCCCAACATTAGCAGATCGTGAGATCGTATACCCACCACTCGGATCTCCCACATACAACCCTAGTACCCCCTTATGGGCACCATCTGAGTTACCGGAACCCGTAGACTGGGAACCAATCCGCGCCGCCCTCACTCACCAATCTGCCTGCCATTTCCAACCTAACCAAAACAATTCTCACGTTTCGCATAGAGAGAGTGAAACAGAGAGAATCCATAGAGTTATGCGCGAAGGGATACAGCTGGGTATCGACCAGTCCAGAGATCTTAGAAGGATTGTGAATACCAGGCGACAGGTACAACAGGCTGCAGATCGTATCAGGGAACGGATACGGATTAGAGAGAGACATCCTACCCCTATTCCTCATATCCCTGATTTACCTCGCTGGTACCGCATTCCTGATAGTACTACTGGCTATCGCCCTAGTACACTCCGACCCCACTCATCTCTTAGGCCGCCTCGTTGTTACAATCCATATTAGCAGGGTCCATTCCCTTTTCACAATAAACGAGAATCCTGAAAACATCGTACCACGTGCTGAGAACCCTGAGCCTAGAAATCAGGAACAAGTAAGACATCTTGAGAGAGTCAACAGAGGAAGGAACTTCACACAGAGAAGAAGAACCCTTCATCTCCAGTTCATTAATCAGCAACGTATCCGCGCTGCTCAGGAAGCCGCATTAGCTGAACAGGAAGCTGCCGCCGAAGCAGGAGAACCATTACCACCTGTACCTAGGTTCATCCCCTTTAGAATCCCCACACCAGCAGCAGCTCATGCTGAACTAGTAAATGAACTACAAGCAGAAGAAGCTGCTCTAGCTGATCATTCAGACTCTACCCTTGAATCAGAAGAAAACTTTAACTATCCCGCTTGATCCAATATGTCCGCAATCGCCGATCTATTTGCCAAGTTACGAAACACCCTTTCTCAAACTAGTATGTCTTCCACACAAGAAAGATGGGACTCAATCGTCAATATGCTTTCCGCCACTCTTACAGCTTGTGATAACCTTGGTACTGAAACTATTCGCCTCAGAGCAAAAGTCACTACCCTTGAAACAGACAACAATGATCTTAGAGATCAATTAACCGATTTAGAAGCTGCCAATACTAGGGCCACTGCCGGATCTACCGGCACTACTAAAGGATATACCCAAAAAGTCGAGATCTTTGCAGATCCAGGAGACTATGATGGAAGCCGTGCCAAGTTTGATGAATGGTGGGCTAAGATACAAGCATGGCTACGCTTGAACGCCACTGCTATACCACCCGGTTCCTACACTGCCGTCCAAGCAGTCCTATCCCGACTCAAAGGACCCACTGCAGGAAAGTTTGCTGAAACTCGACTGGCTCGAGGACCTATCTACCTATGGCATAACCTTGAAGAAGAATTACCCAAGTTCTTCAGACATGCCAATCAGAAAGATTGGGCTCTTATGGAACTCAATAAATTCCATCAAGAAGACCTTAAGACCGGACCCTTCATTACTAAGTTCAAGTCTCTATACAACATGGCAGGAGTTGATGGAGCACACGCTTGTGCTATACTCGAGAAGGCTATGAGACCTTCTATTCTAGTACAGATCACGAAAGAAAAGAAGAGACAGATGGACATTGGTCCTTATGTCGAAATAGTATCCGAGATCGGATCTCTCCAAGAATCTATTGGACTTATTCTTGGCCGATCAGAGAAGAAGTCACGCTATGGTGACCCTATGAACATCGGTCTCATTGACAAAGAAGATGATGACCATCTGAATCTAAACTTTACCCGGTCTCGCAAACCAAAACAACGATTCTCAGGAGGATCATCAGGATCATCAGGGTCCACTTGCTTCAACTGTGGAGGCAATGGACACTTTGCCAAAGACTGTAAGAAACCCTCCTCACGTTGTGGACATTGCAATTGGTCCAGAGGACAACACAAACCAATGTGCAGTAAAGGAAGAGCTATTCGTGCTACCACAGCTGAACCAGCAGAATCATGGGACCAGATCCAAGAATCTTTACCCCGTGCTTGTCAAGGAATGACCTTTGATGAAGTCCGCTCGCTTTTCCAATCAATGCCATCTGACTCTAAGGGAAAAGGCAAAGCAACTTGAAAGAACTGGGCAAGCAAGTTGCATCTCGATTCACAAGTTCCGAAATTGTAAACTCATCTCCTATCTATTCATGTCTAGAGGGGCCTCTGATTGATTCGGAGCTTGGCCGGAACTTCATACCAGTGCTTCATTCCTCTATTAAGGAACTAGAAAACCCAGATCAGAAAATTCTTCCAGAAGTTGTCGAAGTAAACTCGTTACACACAACTCCACCTACTACTGAACAGAAGCGCATTGACATCCGACAGATGTACTCTTTCTTGTCCGATGCAGACATAGAAGAAATGCTTCCTACACCTGAGATTGCTAAGATCCAAGGCAACTCTGCCAAGGAACTTATTCTACCCATTTCTATCAAGATGAATGCTAGACATTCGATTAGCATCCTCGCCTTATTAGACTCAGGAGCTAACACAACCTTCATGGACAAAGATTGGGCTAATAAAAATCACATTCCCTTAAACCCCTAGATCGCCCAATCCTGGTATTCAATGTGGATGGAACACATAATGCTGCCGGAAGTCTAATGCATTATGCCAAGCTTATAATCAACTATCTCGGTCATCAAGAAAAGATGATTGCCGAAGTAACCGACTTAGGCAAACATCAAATGATTCTTGGTTATACATGGCTCAAATGCCATAACCCAGAAATCAATTGGGAAACAGGGACTGTCAATATGACGTGCTGCCCTGACTCTTGTCGCAATAAATCTAGAAGCTCTTTCCTAAGAAATATCGAGAAAGAAGAGTGCGATCAACTTGTACAGATTAATGCTACCAAGTTAGATCCAAAACTAAAATCAGATCCCAAAGCTGAAGAACTAGTCCCTAAAGAATATCATAAATATCTTCACGTCTTCACAAAGAAAGAATCTGAGCAAATGCCGATTAGAAAACATTGGGATCATGCTATTGATCTTAAAGAAACTTTCATGCCTAAGAAAGGACAATTAATACCCCTATCTCCACTAGAACAACAAGAAGTTAGTGACTTCATAGATGATCAACTTCGCAAAGGCTACATTAGACCCTCCAAGTCACCACAAACTTCTCCTGTCTTCTTTGTTCCAAAGAAGGATGGAAAGAAACGTATGGTTCAAGATTACCGATATCTTAATGAACATACAATTAACAATAACTATCCATTGCCGCTCATTTCCCAGCTTGTTGACAAGTTAAAAGGAGCTAAACTATTCACCAAAATGGATCTCCGCTGGGGATATAATAATGTACGCATCAAAGAAGGAGATGAATGGAAAGCAGCCTTCATTTGCCATCGAGGAGCCTTTGAACCACTAGTAATGTTCTTTGGTCTATGCAACTCTCCAGCTACTTTTCAAACAATGATGAACGACATATTCTCAGACATGGATAATGTCTGTGTCATCTATATTGACAATCTAATGATTTTCACAAAAACAGATAATCAAAAGGAACACGATCGGATTGTACTTGAAGTACTACGCCGACTAGAAGAAAATGATCTCTTTGTTAAACCAGAAAAATATTCCTTTCGTGTTAAAGAAGTCGAATTCCTTGGGATGACTATAACCTCTGACGGAATCCACATGGACGAAGACAAAGTAAAAGCAATTCTTGATTGGCCTACACCAACAACTGTCTGACAAGTTTGCAGTTTTCTTGGTCTAGCTAACTTTTATCAATGATTCATTAAAGACTACGCGCAAGTCGCTCGTCCTTTCAACGACTTAACCAAGAAAGACACTCCATTCAAATGGACTGACTCACAACAATCCACATTTGACATGCTGAAAAAGAAATTCACTACTGCACCCATTCTCGCATTTCCGGATAATGATAAAACATTCCGCCTGGAATCTGATGCCTCGGACTTTGCCACAGGAGCTGTGCTCTCTATAGAAATTGTTGGCAAATGGCATCCAGTCGCTTATTCTTCCCATTCCATGTCACCGGAAGAATGCAATTATCCTATTGCAGATAAAGAAATGCTAAGCATTATCAGAGCCTTAGAACTCTGGCACCACTACCTAGAAGGAGCTTGATTCAAGTTTGAAATATGGAATGGCCATGAGAACCTTCAATGGTTTATGGTTAGACAAGACCTTAACCGTCGACAAGCCCGATGGGCTCAATATCTATCCTGGTTTCACTTTAAATGGTTACACAAACCAGGAACCTCTATGGGAAAGGCAGATGCTCTTTCTCGACAAGAAGATCACGCTGAAGGAAAAGAGGATGACAATAAAGGAGTATTGGTCATACCTCCAGAACAAATCTGCACTGCTGTGCGGTTAACAACTAATGCCGACACCATTCGAGATCAGATCAAAAACACTATCTTTAGACTAAAAGAAACTGACGTCACAAAGTTATGCAAAGAAAATCAAGTCTGTATGGAGCAAGAAGATTTGCTAGCAGACAAAAACAACAAGATCTTCATACCTGATGTGGACAACCTTCGCATGGAAATATTGTGTCTACATCATGATACCCCACTCACAGGACACCCTGGAGCAGAAAAGACACTAGAATTGGTTCAACGAAGTTATACTTGGCCCGGCCTGAGTACATTGGTCAAGGACTATGTCTCACGCTGTGATCGCTGTGCTAGATTCAAAGGACAAAACATTGCACCTGCAGGAAAGCTACAACCCCTGCCTATACCAGAAGGACCGTGGCAAGATCTCTCAGTAGATTTCACTACTGATCTTCCCCTTTGCAATGGATTCGATTCAATCCTAGTGGTTGTTGATCAATTCTCCAAAGAAGTCGACTTCATCCCTTGCAATAAAGCCATATCAGCTTTGGAAACTGCCAAGCTATATATGACCCATGTCTGGAAACAACATGGATTACCAAAAACAATTATATCTGATCGAGGACCACAGTTTGCTTCACAGGTGATGCAAGACTTGTGTAAACAACTAGGCATACAGCCTAAATTATCTACCACATTCCATCCTCAGACTGATGGACAAACAGAACGAATGAACAGAGATCTACAACAATACCTTCGTCTCTTCACCTCTGAGAAGCAGGATGAATGGGCCAATTGGTTACCGCTTGCACAGTTCTCTTATAATTCAAAGAAGCAAGCTTCTACACAGAAAACCCCTTTTTCTGTCACCCGCACATATGAACCACACATTGGTTTTGAGCAACACATTACCAAAGCACCAGCTGCTGAGCAGTTTATAACAGATATTGCTCAAACCATTGATCAAACAAAAGCTAATCTTGCTGCTGCACAAGATCATATGAAAGCACAAGCCGATAAATATAGATCTGCTGTGCCTAGCTATTCCATATCTGATAAAGTTTGGTTATCAACCGAACATTTGAAATTGACATGTGCTTCGAAGAAACTCTCCAAGAAATGGTTAGGACCCTATGAGATTACAGATCTAATCAGGCCTAATGCAGTGAAGCTTCACTTGCCGCACACTATGAGAATTCACCCAGTTGTGAATATCTCTCATGTCAAACCTTACAAAGACCACCTTGATGGTCAACCCACGTTTTGCCCCGGACCAGTAGAAGTCACGGAGGAACGGGATGTTGAATTTGAAGTCGACTATATTGCCGATTCTAGATGGAAAGGTCGCCACCTTGAATTCCTTGTCCATTGGCAAGGATATACAGAAGAAGATCGCACATGGGAACCTGAATCTAATCTGTCTAATGCCAAGACAGCCATTAATGAATTCCATAATGCACATCCTAATGTGCCTCGACGACTTCGGATGACATCATTTGAATTCTTTAACTTATTCAAGCATTGTGGCAAGCCCATACCTGAAGTACCAGAAAATCGTCTTCCTTTCGATTGACTTGATGTTGATTGAACCCCTGGGGTGTGTCAGGGTTAACAATGCGCTTATATCCTTACTTCCAGTTGAGCCTTGCTCCCACAATGTTGTCATTTGCCACTTCCCTTGCTCTCTTCTATTGCGCCCTTACCTATGCCAACCCACGTCACCTTAAATGGGTTATTAATATGCCTGGCTTGTTACCTTGCCGCCCCACATGCTTCAGTGACCCTGCAGAAATCCACGCTTATTATGAAGAAAGTTCTGACGTCATTCATTATCTGGATGACTATGTTGATACCACCAGGGATCCCACCAGCAACTGGGCTGGTGCACCTGGCCCTTCTTGGGATTATGGTTTCCCTGACCACTGGAATATGGTCTATGAAAATAACAGTGATGTGTTTACTATGCACAACACTCACTCTCTATGGGGCTCGGACACAGGAACTGTTCCTGACCTTGACACTCCCCCTGAATCGGATCAGGGTGATGCTTGGGGAGATGCAGATTATGCGTAGGACTTCTCTGCAGACTTTGATGAAACTGGCTGGCCACACGGCGCTTGGTCTTGGGACAATCCACGTCCCTTCACATTCTTTTGGCCTCCCACTTTATTGGCTGATGCTGAGCAACAGCAGACACTGTGCTCTTGGCATGCTGCTATGCAGTGGCCATTTGACAAGTCCTTGATCAATCAGGATGTTTGATTGTAGGAGGGGGGTAGTATTACAAACGCCCCTATTTTTCCCCTATTTTTCCTTATCACTCACAATTCATCGAACACTCCAATAGCCCCTATGTTCGCTCACTCGCTTACTTTTCCACAAAGCCTGACTTTCTCCCACGATATTGATCTTGCAGTGACGTGCTCTAGATTAACATGCAACGCGCCTCATGCCCCCTATCCAACACATGTCCACACAGGTATGCTTATCCTCCAATAAACACGCAACTCATGTTGCCTCATGTTCCCCAGTCTCAGACCTAGTAATACAAGTATAGTATCTGTAGATAAGCACTGCACGGTCTGTGCACATGTACTAGTA
>JBBPTD010000100.1:0-57299 GCA_038093895.1 Boletus aff. mottiae
CCTTACTGTCATGTTTAGGGAGGGTGGGACCGTCATTACACGTACATACATAACTGTGCCATCCAAAAAAAAATACGACTCAGTCTGTTACTCAGCAAGGTACATCGTCGGCAGCGCCGACCCTAGTCTTTAAAGTCAAGAAATCGCTTGTTGTGGTATGTGTCAAAAAACCTTCTCGACAGTGGTCTTTACCTGGACAGAAACTGGAACAAGTAATCGAAAGATTCCCAAAGGGCGATTCGTTCAAGCTGTTGAAGCGTGATATTGTCCCACTCACAGAAGAACAATCGCGCCTCACACGGAAACAAGTCGTTGGCGAATCGGAAGCATCGTATCTTACAACACCAGTTAACCTACGAATGCCTGGCACCACCCGTTATGTCTTCTGTATAGCAGCGATTGGGTGGGATCGGTTGCTTCGAAACTTGCGGGAAAACGGCGCAAACGTACAAACCAAGTCTAGACCCGCCGACACAATTTCACCCGTGCGTTCATTGGTGTCAACGTAAGCCCAACCATCCCCTTCAGCAACGCCTCCTTCTGCACCTCCAACGGCTCTTGCGCGAGGACGTCCGGAACACGGATCTCGTACCGACGTATGATGCTTGCGACGATGACAACCAATTCCGCGAGCGCAAAGCGGTGACCGATACATGACCTTGGACCGGCCATGAAGGGCATGACTGGGGAGCGCACACACGTGAATCGAGCAGACTCCTCGGATGACAGATAAGCATTGGGGCTTACATGCGTTTCTCGGCCACTCGTAAGACTCGGTGTCGATGAAGCGTTCGGGCTTGTACTCTGCGGCGTCTTCTCCCCAGTATGACACTGCGATACGCGGGAGGGGGAAATCTTGTGAGCCTTACGGGTGTTATCCAAAACAGGGAGGACTCACGGTTGTGGTGCAAACCCCATATGTCAATGACAACGAGGCTCCCCTCCGGAACAGTCATCAGGAACTTCCCTGTGTTGACAGAAGGAGTTCCCTCTGATCCAGGGGTGAAATAGGTACCGGGTAGGACAGCATCCGCGTGTACTTCTCTTGACAATCGCGTCGCGGGAGGGAACATACGAAGGGATTCGCGGATGCATGCCGTAGTGTATTCCTTCGAAAATTGTCAGTTTGTGGCGATATGTTTAAAACACAGGTAACCTGACAAGCTTGTCCATCTGTTTCTTGTGGTTCTATGGGGGTTATTGTTGGCGATTGGATCATAAACATAGATGCGGCAGAAGCTCACGGTCGTCAACCGTGCGACAGGAACATCCGAGGGCCATATCCGAATGACTTCTTCATAAACTTTGCTCTGACAGTCCGGGTAAAGCGCCAGTAACACCAATGCAAAGCAGAGGCTATGAGTGGTAGCTTCTGCAGCCAGCCATCAGCTTCTCGCTGTCACAAGTATATGAGCATGTGGGATCAACTAACCGTGACCAGCGAGAAAAAAGAGCTGGATTGGATAGATGAGCACCACAAAGTATATATCGACAGCGTACTCACAAATACGTTGGAAAGGAGTTCTCCTTCACTCAACTTCTTCGAGGCACCGTCCTGGTTCATGTTAGCCTCAACGAGGTTTCGTAACAGGGCTGTGCCCAATGTCCCCTCGTAATCACCAGACATGATTTCAGCACGAGCAGAGGCCACGAGATCAAGCATGTGAGTTCGTAATTCGTCAAATGCAAGCTGGGTCCGCAGTGCGCGGGATGAAAGATAAGGCAGTTTGATCAGCGACGAGAGCCGGCAGAACCATCCCGGGGTTAACATTCTAAAAAAACAATTGTGGACGGAGTCCATAAATGCAGATCTAAAGGTAAGCTTGTGACCAGGAGGCGGTGCCACCATCGGGTCGGCGATCCATGACACTCGTCCGCCAAAACCTGCGGTAGCAATTATAAGGAGTGTTATCTGAAACTAATTCAAACCCGGCTTCACAGATGGTAGATTACTCATCGTACCTGTCCCATGTGTGGCAATAGATCCACGGAGATTTCAGGACCAACAGCGTCAAGTTGTTCAAACCATTCGTTTATGATACGCAGAGCTTCCGACCAGACCAGTGCGATGTTTGCCTTTGAATACCGAGATTAGACGAATGATGGCAAAATGGAAAGGGAAATACGGCTTGCCTCGTTGAAGGCAGACATGGCCACAGAACGATGACGCTTCCAGTCTGTCCCTTCCAAACTAATCAGATTGCTTCCACAAAAGTTGAGGACCTCGTATTGGGTGATATCTTTTTGGAAGGTATGCCGATCTGAAGTGACAATTTTCAGTGCCTCGGGGTCTGCGAGCCAAAATGTCGGCTGGGCTTGTAAAAGGTCGACAGACGCAAAATTCGTGGCTCCGAATTTCTTATATGCTGGATGCCTGATCGTTGGTAGTCACATGTAAAGAAGAGACAGACATACGCGAGAATTTCGCCGCAAAATATCCACCCATGCCGGGTCTAAGGAATTTATTGCTTAACACATAAAGCATGCCGCCGAATGGACTGAACCATAACAGTATACGACCTGGGCAATTCCTACGTGGAAATCGGTGTTTGCTTGACTTGTGCAGATACTGCCAACGTACTTTATGCTTGCAAAGGCTGTCCGGATCGAGAGCGCTTTGTCCACGGCGAACTTGATAGCCATCAGAGCGATGGCGGATGCAACCCAGTGGTAAGGCATCGTGGGTGTGACCATACTGCGTGGAGGAGGGTGAAACGCTTAAGGAGCGTAATCGGGGGATTTATACGAGCTGTGCGGGGCACAGCTTGTAAAAATCGTAAAAGGATTCGTCAGAGATGCGCGCGGGCACACCCGAGGCACGACCCCGAAAGCAAGAACACTGCACGGTCCTGGATATGGATTCGTGAAAGGAATCTATAGTACATAAAATGATGTCGCGTTCCCGCCAAAACAGAGGACAGGTGGAGGTGTCTTCCGACCGATCATGGGACCGCGCGTTGGGGTTGCAATTATCAACGACTACAACTATGACCTTCGGATTTCCATCCAATTAATAGAATACTGATACACGCAAACAAAGTAAGGTCTTGACTCTTGTGTCATCTAGGGAACAGCGTAGGTCTTACCTCGTGCATCCAAGTCATGATGATGGCGGTGCCGATATTCACGGACGACAGTCGAGACGTTCGCATATGCGAGCTGCGTTCGGTTCTGGCCCACAACCCCGGTTCGAACTGGCGTTTGAGCCTCAGGACACTCCTTGACGTGAACGACAAGAGCATATGGCACGATGGAAATTCACCTGAGGCTCTTCAAGTTATCGGAAGGGACTAGACGCCGTGTGGCGTCAGTTGGCAGGGTTGTCAAACTGAAGTTGAAACATGTACGAGTCCGAGTCAGCGTCGCTCCCACTGGTATATGGTATTATACGGTTAACTCTTGTTTTGGTCCAGTCAATTCGTACTCAAGAACCATGCAAAAACGTCGTCAAAAACATCGCATTCCGCGACAGTTCGACAGATTTAGCTGTACCGAGCCAACTACTTCTTGACGGAAACAACTTGGCTACTAACTTGGCACACATTTGCCAACATACTCGCCTGAGTCGCCTCAGTTCACGGCACGTCCCTTGCCAGAGAGTCTCTCCCGGACGTCCGGGCGTTCGCCTCACTTCCAGTTGTCCCCCAGGCCATAAATATTACATTCCACTGGCTGTAGGACGATCATATACTCACCAAGGAACTCTGATTGTAACTCCACCCAGGTTCTACGTCGCCGCCACGCTATGCGAGTCAATGATCAATCAGATGTCATTGCTCACTGCCAAGGCCGAGAACTATACAACTCTTATCTAATATATTCTCATGGGGGCAAGGATCGAGATGCGTGCACAGCACGAGATACAGAATGACCAGTAAGTACATCACAAACATATTTTTCCTTGTTGCAGTGACACCTCCGATTACCACCCACGGGGCTGGGGCGGCCAGGTGTATGTCTCCTCGTAAACGGGGAACTGTTCGTGCACATATGGAAGGCGTCCTTGATGCTCACCGAGCGCGCCCATTCTCTCCTGGAATTTCTCGAACTCGGCGTCGTCCTGCTCCGTAACCTGCACGTTTTCCCAAGGCGTAGGGTCTTTCCTTGCGAAACCCTGGGAGTACGAGGTGGTTACGGATTTGACGCGCTGATCGACAGGCCTAGGACGATTCGCGTGATAGCCCGGGTAAGGTTCAAGCGCGTATGTCTCGGGACGGACGACGGTGCCGTGTTCGTTGAACGAAAAGACGTTTGGGCCGGACATCCATACGGGATTGAAGAACGTGTCAAGGTAAAAATCGTTGGTTGGCGCGGGCTGTGCGTGTTCGTTAAGCTCTGAATCATTTCGAACGAAAGGGCTATGTACCGCCTGCGTGGACGGGCAATGAGGTGCGTTATCATGTTCATGTTGCTCGTGGGATTGGGCCGGAGTGGCTGCAGCGGTGATGGAAGGGTTCGAGGTTTGGGTAGTGGCCCCAAGGGAGTGTATTGTCGACTGATGAGAGGGTGGCATCTGTGCGGCAGATGACTCGGAATTCCCTCCGTGCATACCGCGCGTCTGATATATGATGTAGTCGTTGGAATGGAGCGGAATGGTGTGCAGAATGCGCAGAAGAGGCAAGAAGACAAAGCTGGTTTTGAAAGTAAGGCGAGGAGATGAAAAGTGAATTCGAGTTGGTGATCCACCACGGCCAGCAAGGTGCCTCTTTATACCATCACGTTCCAGCATAGTTCAGGGTCCTAACCTGTGTCCTGGGCCTTGCTTTGGTCTCCCCACATCAAAGCGATCCCACAGTTCGCTTTGACAACTGGACCCCCAGCTGGCTCAGTTGTAGCGCATTGTCCATGTTAGTGTTGGACCATCGCTTTGTCCCTTCCTCTTCATTCGGTGAGCTGATTGTCGCGAATGATCCACAAAGGCGCTCGCTGACGGCACCTACATCCAGTCCCAGTAATGAAGCCTTGAAGTCTTGGTATCACACACTTTCAGCACCTGCGTTTTCCGGTTTTGCACCAGCACTACAAAAGTGAATTATCAATTATCCTGGACGCCTCGACTACACGTACGCTGAGCCAGAGTTTGGCAACAACTATATCTTTCCACAGTTGTTCTGATTGGCGGCCAAGGATGGACCGCGCATGATCAGTCCCGCGCTCAAGCTACAGGCGATTACCTTCGATACAAAAGCTCGGGGTCGACGGCACGAAAAAGGGCCAAGACGCCGTCGACGCGATCTACAGCCAATACAACGGATCGGTGCATGGGCTCCGATCAGGTCGGTCTGCCGGGCGCATTGCGACTCAACGCATGGTGCGTGTTACGGGGTTAAATAGCTAGATGCGTCGTGAACCCACTCAACCAGATGAAACGAAGCGGTCGACAACCAGTATACCGTCTGCATCGACGTATTTCATCCACGCCTCGATAGCGCCCAACGCAAGTTCGGTCACATTTCTATGCGCGACATCTACGCTCTCCATTCCGCTCTCGTCTCTTATCGCTTTCCTCGCTACCCGTCGTACCATGTTGTCACCCTCTGCAGACTCACCTATAGAAACGGAGCATCAACACATGCCAACACCATCGCTGACGCCGAAGGTGCCTTTATCCAGTTCCTCTTGCTTACCAGCAGAGACCAAGTGCACCGATTCCGAGGGTCACCGCAAGAACGCGCTCAAGGTGTGACCGACGCAAGTTGCACATAGACGGGTCGATAGATAGGGGGAGGTGGTTCCACGTATTCACCCTCACCTGATACTACGGCACACAGTATGCCAACAGATCTTGCCATCACAGCTGCATACCGCAAAGGACGGCGGCATTGGGTTTCGTGCCATTGTTCCCCGCGCATATGCCGTTCCGACTGGGGTGAGTGTCTCATTTGGTTTTCTGACTGGAATTTTGATCGTTGATTGAAGGGACACGTTGACGATTTGTTCCTTTCTCAAGGCCGCCACAACATGCGTCCAAACCACCCAGACATGATGGCGGCGGCCCCGGTTACCACAGACTTGTTTCATCACTATCCGAATGGTCATGATTACCTTGTAGGTGATGCCGTGTTCGAAGTCAGTTGTCGTGATATGTGTCACGTTTCATGCAAAGTTGTCTTAGTTGGCCACGATGATTTTTGCCGCTGGAACAAGTAGAAGTTCGTTAACGTGGCATCCCAAAGGGCGGGTCGTTCAATCCTTTGGAGCGTGAGGTTGAGTCGTGCTTCAAAGGCTTGAACCCGACGCGGAAACAAGTCGTTGGCGCATCGGAAGCATCATATCTCCAAACCAAGAATGATTGGGTTTAACTCACCAAGACGAACTCTCGTCTTGGGATTATGGCAGGTTCAACTATCAGATGCTTGTACACGTCGTCCTCGAGCCCATGCGACGAATAGAATGCACACATTTATCAACGTCTTCTAGGTCCCGCCGACAACTCCGAAGTTCGTGAGTAAAGAAGCGTCTTTGCCAACACGCCACAAACGAGAGATCCGACGAGTGAAAGCCAAGCACAGTGAGACCACACACAACGATCTATAACCACACACTCCCGAGACAAGTCTAGACCCGCCGACACAACTTGACGCGTGCATTCACCGGCGTCAACGTCAGACCAGTCGTCCACTTCAGCAACGCCTCCTTCTGCACCTCCAACGGTTCCTTTGCGAGGTCGTCTGGAACACGGATCTCGTACCGGCGTACGATGCTCGCAATGATACCGACCATTTCCGCGAGCGCAAAGCGCTGACCGATACACGATCTCGGACCGGCCATGAACGGCATGACTATGAGAGCACAAGCACATATGTGAATCGAGCGGGCTCCTCGGATGACAGACAAGCGTTGAGGCTTACATGCGTTTCTCGGCCACTCGTAAGACTCGGTATCGATGAAGCGTTCAGGCTTGTACTCTGTAACGTCTTCTCCCCAATACAGTGCTGCGACGCGGAGTAAATGTGAGTCTTAAGGGATTCGTCCAGATGAGGATGTCTCACAGTTGTGGTGCAAAGCCCATATATCAATGACAACGAGGCTCCCCGCCGGAACAGCCATCGAGAACTCTCCAGTTTTGACAGGACTTCCCTGTAATCCAGGGGTGAAATAGGCACCAGGTAGGACAGCATCCGCATGCGTATCTCTTGATAATCGCGTCACAGGAGGGAACATACGAAGGGTTTCACGGATGCATGCCGTAGTATATTCCTTTGAAAACTGTCAGCATATGGCAATTTGGTTAAAAAAACACGGGATATCTGACAAGCTTGTCCATGTACTTCTTATGATTCTATGAGAGTTATCGCCATTAGACCATACAGATGCAGCAGAGCTCACTGTGGTCAATTGCGTGACAGGAATGTCTGAGGGCCATATGCGAATGACCTCTTCATAAATTCTTTTCTGACAGACTGGGTAAAGGGCCAGTAATACGAGTGCGAAGCAGAGGCTATGAGCGGTGGTTTCTGCAGCCAGCCATCAGCTTCTCGCTGTCACAAGTATATGAGAGTTTGGGATCAACTAACCGTGACCAGCGAGAAAAAAGAGCTGGAATGGATAGATGAGCACCGCAAGGTATATATCGACAGCGTACTCACAAATACATTGGAAAGGAGTTCTCCTTCACTCAGCTTCTTCGAGGCACCGTCCTGGTTCATGTTAGCCTCAACGAGGTTTCGTAACAGGGCTGTGCCCAACGTCCCCTCGTAATCACCAGACATGATTTCAGCACGAGCAGAGGCCACGAGATCAAGCATGTGAGTTCGTAATTCGTCAAATGCAAGCTGGGTCCACAGTGCGCGGGAGGAAAGATAAGGCACTGTAATCAACGACGAGAGCCGGTAGAACCATCCTGGAGTAAACATTCTGAAACGAGTATTGTGGACGGAGTCCATAAATGCAGATCTAAAGGTAAGCTTGTGGCCAGGAGGCGGTACCACCGTCGGATCGGCGGTCCGGGACACCCGACCGCCAAAACCTGCGGTAGCAATTACTTGGAGTGTTATCTGGAACTAGTTCGAACCAGCTTCACAGATATTAGACTATACATCGTACCTGCTCCATTGGCGATAATAAATCCACGGAGACGTCAGAACCAACAGCGTCGAGTTGTTCAAACCATTCGTTTATGATACGCAGAGCCTCAGACCAAACTAGTGCAATGTTTGCCTTGGAGCCTGGGTTAGACGAACAATGGTAAATCGGCAAGTGAAGGACTGCTTGCCTCGTTGAAGGCGGACATGGCTACAGAACGATGGCGCTTCCAGTCTGTCCCTTCCAAACTAATCATATTTCTTCCACAAAAGTTGAGGATCTCGTATTGGGTAATATCCTTTTGGAAGGTGTGCCGATCTGAAGTGACAATTTTCAACGCCTCGGGGTCTGCAAGCCAAAATATTGGCTGAGCTTGCAAAAGGTCGACAGACCCAAAATTCGTGGCTCCAAGTTTCTTGTATACTGGATATCTGCTCGTTGGCAATGAAATGCGGAGAAGATACTGCGACGTACGCGAGAATTTCGCTGCATAGTATCCAGGCATGCCCGGTCCAGGAAATTTTTCCCCTGTCAGGGCAGTCATGACGCTGAACGGGCTGAGCCATAATGGTATATGACCTGGATAATCCCTATGTAAAGATCAGTGTTTCCGTGACTCAAGGATGGACTCGGAGGTAACTCAGTACGTACTTTATACTTGCAAAGGCTCTCCTGATCAAGAGCGCTTTATCCACAGCGAACTTGATAGCTACCAGAGCAATTGCGGATGCAGCCCAGCGGTAAAACGACGTGGGTGTGAAAACGTCCATGGTGTGTGGAGGACCGAATGCTTAGAAAAGCGTGGAGGTATTGTTAAAAGCGACATCGGATCAAGTCGCTGCTGGGAGTGGGACGCCAATCGGTAACTGCAGCCTTCTTGTGAGCCATGCTTGAATGTTCCACCTGACCCTCCCACTAAACGAGCCTAGTTAGGGTCAGGTGGAATGTTCTTGACGAGTCTTTGGAACAATTAGCGAACGCTTGAGGTCCGATTGGTGAACACCTCACGTTAACTGGTGTTTCCTACCGTCCTGATACTACAGCCCAAAGAAAAGGGTCTAGTCGATAATTCCACCTTTGTGGTGAGCTCCTATACTTAGTGCAAGGTTATTATCACACGACAACTATACCCACATTACCAACAACAATGGTGACATGTGAGAGCTGATGCTCTTTAAAAGGGACGTTCACGCGAAATGACAGATAAATAGGGAGGATAGGACGCCGTGGGTTCCGGGCCTGCAGAAGCTCTCGTCAAGAGACTCCTTCAAGTTCTACAACAGGTGAAATTGGCAAGGAGAGAATCTGGTAGCGACCCTCCACGGTCGCGATGGAGTGCTTTTTTTAAATCTCAGCGGAAGTCGGTATACGGGCCGAACTTCCCACTGGCAGTGCAGGCATTCAACCCGTCCCTCGAGTACAAGTTCTAGCAGCCTCCAGCCTATGGCACGGCACTAACTTGAGCGCTTGAGCCTAGGGGCATACCGCTCGCCGAGTCACATCCCACTGGCACGCGAACCTCAGAGTCAAGGACTTACGACGTTGGTGCGTCCTTTCGTTCGTCGATGGTCTCGACCAAAATACAGTCGCGTTTCGAACCCATCCGATGTTTACACTGCAAGAGTATATAAACTCGACGCCCAATGCGCCTTTTACCCACTAGCCTGCCATGTTTTTGCTCGCCTTGCTTGCGTTTTCCTTGAGCGTGCTTCTGGCAAGCAACGCTTCCGTTCTTTCGACCACCACTGACGATGTAGATCCCGCCAACACCTTTAGCGGCTTTTCATTCGCAGCGAAAGCAACCCCCAATGCCGACAAGGGATCCTCCGATAATCATACTCTGCTCAACGAGGCCAACATGGAGGTACGTTTACTCGACCCTTTTCAGCCCAGCACACATCACTTTCTCCCCAATACTTTAAAGTACACCGGCAAGGTCAACGTCGGTGGCCACGGTATCCTGCTTCCCTCGTCCAGCCGTGCGCGACTCAAAAAATTTCGTTTCAGACTTTACGCTCATCATCGACACTGGCTCTAGCGATCTCTGGGTGACCGGCGGCCAAAAACTCAAGCTGAACAGCACGACCAACACCACCGTGAACCTCACCTACGGTATCGGTTCTGCATACGGCAACATCGCCTATGCCCCCGTCGCTTTCGGTGGCTACCGAGTCGACACACAAGCCTTTCTCAGCGTCTCCAAGGCGTACGATCAAGAAGCCGAAGGGATTCTCGGTCTCGGTCTCAACGGTCTCTCCGCCCTAGAACGCACGGTGAAGAACACGTCCGCCCAATCTGTCATGGCCAACCTTTTTGCTCAACGCCCCTCCACACCGCACATGATCGGTCTCGCGCTGGAGCGATCTGAAGATGGCGAGAACACCGCAGGCGGTTACCTCTCCATCGGAGACTACGATCCTCAATACATAAATGTCACGTACACGCCAAAGAACCCCGTCACGCCCACGTCGGCATCCCGTTGGACGATCGCGATGGAGGCCATGACGGTCGACAGAAAGCGCTACCCACTCAGCTCGGGTGTCAAAGGCACGAAAAAGGGTCAAGCGATCACGCTCATCGATAGTGGGACGAGTCTGGCGTATATCCCAAACGACGCGGTCGATGCGATTTATGGTCAATTCAACGGATCGGTGCATGTCAAGACGTCTGATCAGGACACATGGTTCGTTCCCTGTCTGGGACAGGTCAATCTCTCGTTCACGTTCGCGTGCGTGTTCACTTATATATGATGCGCGTGACGCGTGTGTACACATTGACACTAGGGGCGCCACGTACCCGATCAACCCGATGGAATTAACGTCGCCGATCCGGGTGGTCGATCACGAAAACCAGTATACGGTCTGCACCAACGCCTTCCGTCCCTCCCTCGCCGGCACCCAACATGAACTCGATTTTTTACTCGGTGACATTTTCATGCGCAACGTCTATTCTGTGTATGTGTGCCCACCCCGTCCCACGTCTGCCCCGGCGACTCACCTCTCCGTAGATTCAACTTTGGGAACGAGACTCTCAATGATACCAACGCCGCCAACACCAATGTCAACGCAGACGCCAAAGGCGCCTCGATCCAGTTTCTCTCGCGTACGAATCAAGACCAGGTCTATAGGGATTTTCAAGGACACCGAAAGAATGTGCTCAAGGTGTGGCCGCCGTTGTTCGATTTGAAAAAGTTGCATAGTGATGGGACGACGGATGGGGGTGGGCGGTTGGAGCCGCCGTCGGAAGATTAGGGGCGGGGGTGCGCGAGGGCGCGCTGGTGCTGGCACACCGGCGACTCGAGGACGCGCGCAGGGATTGCAGGCTGGTCCTGCACAGCTAGAGTTGGAGCGTGAGCCTGGAGCTCACGCGTGGGATGATGAACGAGGAAAAGAAAACGATGGGCTAATAATGCCGACGGTTGACGCGTCGCACCATGTCACATCGTTCACATCGTTCATATTGTTTAAAGTGCTGCACATGTTGAACGTACGTCAGCGTCTGCTCAGAGACATCTACAGTACCAGTGATCGCATCCATCATTCGAGTCAGATGTATGCATGTCCAGTGTTCATTCAAACTTGTGAGCTATGTATGGGACCACCGCTACTAGCGGGTAAAACGGCAAAAAGATACACTATGACGGGGAATCGCTATATTCGACAGAGTCAGAAAAACGCAAACGAAGCGAATGGGGATGAGGAGAAAAAGTAAAACAGAGGATAGCGTCGCGGAACGAGGAATCAGGGTGTCGCAGGGTAAACGGGAGGGTGCACATGGAGAGGGGAAAAAAAAAACGACAACGATGGATGATATGCTATACGTATTGACAAACTGCTTTCTATGATTTGATATATCCCTTCCGAACCAAAAAAAAAAAAAAGTCAACTGTGCGCGAAATCGGTACTAAAAGCAACTCGCAAAACCAAGATGTCAACGAAAGCAAATGAGAGGTGAATAGACGGAGCAAGGGAGACGGGGATGGCGATCATGGACATGCCTGGTGCAGTTGCGTGATGTAATCTACGTCGTCCGAGTCGCTCCCACCGAATGTGGACCGACGGCTTTCGTAGCTTGTGACGCGCGGTGTCATCCTTAGCGCCCGCAATGTCTCCCCCACATCGCCGGGTTCCTCTTCATCTTCTTCACCACCTTCGCCACTCGTAAATCGGCCTGCGCGTCCCATCTCAGTCTCATCGTCAGAATAGCTGTAACTCTGGGAGGTGGGCGAGACGGGCGTCGCATCAAAGTACGCCTGCAGAATCGACAGTGGTCGCATCCCAGGCGGAAGCGGGAAATCAGAGAGTCCCGACATTCGTGATATATCGGATGTCGTCACATAGCTCGCTCGGACGGCATCAACCGAGGCCAACCCGAACCGTTTCGTCACAGGACTCAAAAAGGCGGTGTCATCCTCGTCCTCGTCGTCCTCGTTCTCTTGAATAGAGAGGTGGGTCGACACGCGGAGAGTTGTTTGGACAGGAGTGGGGGCTGTCACGGCTTCCAGCTGACCATGTTTGACAGGATATCCTATCATCGCGTCAGCAAAGTCCTCCGAACCGAACAGACCACGCATCCTTACCAAACGTGTCATTCTCTTGATCATCCGATGGACTATCCAAAATGGATGATGTATAAGACGAGTGAACGTCTTCTGGGATAACCGTGACATCTTGTGCGATAGTTCCGCAACACTCTTGCTGGATGGTTACATGCAGTTGCGAAGACGATTCCATAGGTGGAGGGGAAGAGGACGGCCGTGTGAACACAAACCTGGTCCCATCCTCGTTCGAGCGCTGGTCCTGGGACTCGCTCCTCTGGAGAGATATTGTATCAGAGGGCGTCCGCGAAAGATTTCGCAGGCTCTTGACTTCCTCACTCAGTTTGCGAACAAGGTGAGTGAGCGGGCTGCTCGGCGTTGAGTCGTCGATGTCAGCCGGCACCTGATCGATCGTCGCGCCTGGCTCCAGCTGCTGGCCCCCGGGAGTAGGGTGAGGCTTGTAAAAGAGGTCCTGGAATTCATCGAGATCGTCGGGGTTATCAAACGCAGACATGACCATTTGAATAGTCGAATGAGTCAAGGACGGGATGCTATCCATCCCCAATGAAGACGTATCCCGTTCCTCGGGTGGTAGAACAACGGTTTCGCATGAAGGAGAGTGCTCCTGAGGAGGTGGTGATTCGGTTGCGGGCAATGATTCGCTTTGCACGTCAGCTTGCTTGACTTCAGGAACCTCTGGCCGTGGACAGGAAGCATACACAAGCGCCTCACCCACACCATACCGTTCAAAATCGGCATGACTGAGGGATAGATGTGGATGAGGGCTGCATCGTGTATCCAGTCCCATGGCTTCTTGGCCTCCTGTTACCTTCACCGTAGCAGCGTCACCTCTCTTGTTGCCCACTTGGTCGGACTGCACTGGAGCCGACCGGTACGGATGTGGGATGGGAGCGATGGTCGCGCGAGGCGGTAAGCGATGTCTCAGGCTGACATCACTAGCGACACCAAGTTGGGGTAGGTGGCTATCAATCACCGATCGATGCGGGCCCGCATATTCAGAGGATTTGTGCGTATGCCTAGACGACCAACGACTTTCCTGGTCGCTTTCCTGATGTCGGGACGCGGTCATGCTAGGGTCAAAGCAATCCTCGGGCAGCGGTGATGAAGAGATTGCGATACCGACTTCACCACTTGGAGTTCGTGAAACCTTGTCCGCGTTTGATACGTACTCAGGATGGGTAACATTACCAATGTGGAGGACGCCTTGCACGTCGCCTCTCGAGGATGATGGTACTCTTTCGTCCGCAGGGACCATGTGAGAGTCATCTTGACCAATTCCGCAAAGCGAACCTGCCTTCAAGAATGCCGTTTTGCTCCAAGATCCAGTCCGAGAATGGCCGCGCGGCGGAAGATGGCGTGATGATTTGGAAGAATGAGACGTAGTTAGTGAATGTGAATGTGAATGAGAGTATGCGCGTGAGTAGGAAGAGTGAGAATGAGAATGCGCGGATTGCGAATGCGAGTACGAATGTGCTTTAGAATGGGATGAAGTGCTGCTTGGCTTGGTGACATGCACGACTGGCATCATGCTTTGGCTTCCGAGTAGGGTCCGAGCAGCAAGAAATTCGAGGTTCAAGTGAGCTTTGCTACTTTCTGAAGTGTGCCGACCAAGACGAACGTGCCTCTCGCCAAGAGATTTGGAGCGAGCGCGCGAAAACGAACGTGTGTGTTTGTTCCCGAGGGATCTGGCAGCCTGGTGTTTCCACTGAGCTCGTTGTTGCTCAAACGCCTGCACCTCGTCGAGAACCCTACGTTTCGGCTTCGGTTGAGAGGTGTAGGACATGACAGGGACAAGAGACTTACTGTGCCAACGAGAGAGGTGGATCCGGTAGAGGAAGTTCAGGGTCACTTGGGGGGGCAAGGTCAGGCGGTGGTGTTGGTGTATCCGCGAGCGTTTCCAATGCAGGTAAAAAGCCAGGGCGCGGGATGACAGACGTCGACGGCTGTCCATTTAGCTCCAACGCAGACCGAGATCTTATGAGCGAGGGCGGTACGGGCTTGCTACTCGACGCGGGAGAAGTGGCAGACAGCGCGCGAGGACGGGTAGCCTGAATAGAGGGGAAAGTAACCGCCAGGTTCCTGTTCGGTTCAGCTGGAGGGGGTGGGCTAACAGAATGGTGAACGACGTGCTCGGTAAGCGGATTTGGACGTGGTGCCTGCTTGATCTTGAAACGCGGAGAAGGAGAAAATAGTGCGTCCCACCAGGATTCAGCCGACAACCAACGCTCCTGCGCCTTTGACCTTGTCGGTCTCTTCCTAAGAAGAGATCTATGACGGACATGGGATGTTCCCGTGGCCAAATTCGGGGTAGACATGGATGTCTTGATCTCGGGTTGTAAAAAGTGCGAATGGCTCTTGGAAGCGTCGTGCCCATGGTGTGATGAAGCGTATGCAAGCCCCGCATGGACACCAGAGCGGGAGTCTTGTGGATGATGTTGCAACGGTTGAGAGGCAACATGGCGTAGAGGCGGGGGTTTAGAATAGAGAGGAGTGGAATACGCATAAGGATGCCGAATCTGGGTATGCGCCGGATGCGAGTCTACGGGAGAAGAAAGTTGCGAACCTGGATTGGGAGTCGCGGGGTGGGAAGGAGGATAGTAGGAATAATAATATTCTTCCTCGTCCGCCCTGAGAGGAGAAGGAATGGAAGCAGCGTTGACAAGGTGCACTTGTGTCTGACCACTGCCAGGGACCCATTTTCCAGAGACGGCCTGGGGAGGGACAAGAAGATCGGTTTGGAGTTGCGCGAGGGGTACTTGAGACGACCTTCTTTTGGAGCTGAACGCAAAGAAATTGGTAAAGCTAGATCGCTTTGTACGAACACGGTGGAGTAGGGCGGGTGACTCGCGTACACCGCCGTTGGGTATGAGAAGAGGCGGGGGTAGCGAGTCGGATGGTGCATGGAAAAGGTCCGGACGGTCCCTGCGAGGCCTAGGGTCGGTCGGTCGATGCATTGAGAGTGAGTTGCCTCTGAAAGGATCCAACTCTGGGTCGCCGAGACGGTCGTGCATGACGAGCATCTCCTTTGGGTGTTTTTCCTGATTGCGTGTACGCGTGGCAGGGTCGGGTCTATGGTTTGATCCGAGTCCGAGGCGGGCAGGTAAGAGGTGGGACAGCGCGCTGACGGTCTTGGGGACCATCAAGGTCTAATTGGGGTGTCGCGTCGGGAAGAGAGACGAAAACGGGGAAAGACAAGGGGTGAGGTGACATGCAGCGCTTGAAGCGAGTCAGCAGCTCGGTCAACACTCGAAAGACATGAAGGAAGAAGTGGAGGAGAAAAGAGCGGCCAATATAATATTTTTACCCGAGCACCAAGCTGACATCATTTCCCACGCAATCGCCTTGATGCAATACACTCCACATCGCACTCCCCTCCGTCGCGTCTCACAAGGCTCCCTCTTTGCCCTCTCCCGCTCAGAACACAACCCAAATGCCCCACACGGCCTCGGATTCATCGAACCAGTCATGTCCGAGCTCGTCGACGAGGCAGAAGCCCTCCACGCAAACCTGGCCAACCTCGGTCGTCTCAGCACCGCCCTCCGATCCTTCAACGAGAGCTTCGCCAGCTGGCTCTACGTCATGGACATGAACGCCCTCACCACGGACTGGCTCCAGGTACGTCGTCCATCACCCGATCGCGGATCACGGATGCATGTATGGCGCAGGCTCCGACAGACGCGTCGTTCCAATTGGCAAGGAAACGCGCCGGTATGCTATGCATCCCATTCCTGCGCACGCTCCTGATACCCCTTCATGTAGAGCAGGACGCCATAGCAGCCGCAGAAGCTGCAAAAGCACCCCCACCGCCTCCTCCGCCTGTGCTCGACGCCACTACCATCACAGATGTGGACAAGACGACCTATAATGAATCCGCCGACTACGACACAACCGCCATCACGTCCACGTCTGCCAACACAAAGTCGGCACTGCCAAAACCCGTCCCGAAAAAGAAGGGAAAACCCAAGCTGACGGCCAAGGAAAAAAAGGAACGCATGGTGGGTACCTTGCGCATGGATAGACCGAGACTGATCGCGCGATGCCTACATAGCTGGAAATAGAAAAAATCATCATGTCTCTCCCGCTCGAGTTCCGCGGAAGCGACCCCGTACGTACCCCGCTTCATCGACGCATATGAAATTAATCGACTCCCTTCGCAGGGTCTACGTCGACACATGGAAATGGTCATCGAGTTCATGATCGACAGCGACGGTCGCGGCGTTAAACGTTGGTATTGCGTGTACATGCTCACCCCTTTCGTTCATTGACTTGACCATGGCACAGTCACCGAACTCATCAAACCGCCTGACCTCAACCAAGCTCGAGTGAATAAATGCTTGATCGCTCTGGTGAATAGGAAAATCGTACACAAAGATAGTGTATCAGTGAGCATCGTCTGTTCCTTGCCCTCTTACTATAGCGGAACCGATGATCACAGGGTTCGTTGCTGTATCACTGGCATGGACTGGCTTGATGATCCGCTTGATCCGATCTACCCACACCGGTACCGTGGAATGTGGATACTGTGGAAAATGCATGTCTTTATGTTGCCTTGTCAATCAGAATTTTCTCTCGCTCGTATTCCGTGGGAATTCAGTTTTGCCCCAGTGTAGTACCATCGACGTCGCTCCAAGTTCTTCTATCAGTAATAAAGGAGACACATTGACAGACAAACCAGTAGTGTATCCACAAACGAAGAAAAGCAAGCGAAAAAAACACCCAACCGACCTAGTTGGTCTGCGCACCAACAGCCTATCCCAACCCAAATCAGTTCCACGCCAACGTAGGAAAAAAAATACGCACCAAACGCTTCAAATGCTCCATAAACACCTGCAAACTCACATCATCCGTAAAGATCGCCTGTCCCGCACTCGCACCCTGCGCAGACCCATACATCGACACAGACATGTGCGTCGTCGACGGGTTCAACTTGGACAACAAGAATCGCGCTTGACTACCCCCTTGATCACACACGATATACCGTGGGATCGGGAATCGGTCCGTGAGTAGGTCCTGCGCGTCCGTGACCGGCGCTTCCATCAGTTCCTTGAAATTCTCGTAACCTTCTTGGTCTTGGTAACCGGCTTTGCGCCATTGGGCAACAGTTTCGCCGTGGAAGATGAGAATGTGGAAAAAGGTGTCAAGCAGGAGTATAACGTCGGGCTTGATCGAGACGCTGTCAAGTAAAACGGGTTGTGGGGCGACATCAAAGGTGTAGGACATGAGCGTCGGTTGGATCATGATCAGCGAGTTGTTCACATCTTCTTCGTTCAGGATATGTCTACAAGACCGACAACATTCGCATTAGCATGCATCCACCAACCAACAAGCGTAACTTGCCTGTAAAACGCAGTCTCGTCTGGACTGTTGTTGAACACCTGCAAAAATTGACTGCGCCTCAAGTGGAACATGAACTGGGGGTAAATGCTAAAGTTGTCCGTCAACCTAAAGCTCGCTGGGTCCTCTTTCCTATAATCCGCAAACTTTTGACACAATCGGATAAGCATACGATCCAACCACCTCAATACATCTGGTGAATCGTCGATCTCGGCTTTGAAAACCGCTATTCTGGCCATCAACACAGCCGCAGCTTCTTGATCGAACGAGGCAGCAATGTTCGGTGATCCTGCTTCTGCAAAGTTACGTGCAATCGTCGTCACCCGTAGGCGCTGGTGACCAGACGAGTGCTGATAATGAGTGACAAATTGAATGAGACCACGTGAACCGGGCTGGAGTGCCTGACCGGCGGGGGTAACCACTTCAAAGTACACTGCAGCGGACGTTCGAGGGGTAATGCAGTTCAACTTCCACGCCGATGTTTGACCAACACCAATCTCGGTCTCGCCCACACAAGCCGATTTCTTGCCAGCAGATATGGCATGCCCGATGAGACCAGAAACCCTCAGTTCTTTGGTAGTCTATGGCAGTGCCTAAGATCACGGGACATGATGGGCAAAGCGAGCCAAATACCTGGACATCAAAGGTGGCGTTGAAGCCCATCTGTAGGTAATCTTGATCGTTTTTATTAAACACACGGAGGAAGCTTTGCTTGAAGATCGAGGTGGCGAACGAATCAGAGAGAACGATGATGCCATTGGTCGAATTGGGCAACGACTTCATTTCCAAAAGACCAACTTGATCCAAGCAACCCGCGAACAAATCGACAACATGGCCGTTGTTTGACGCTCTCTTGGCAAGACCCTCATAAAACTATGAATAAAGTTGAGTGCGATAGACAATTTCACTAGAAGCACATGTTTATACCTTGACGGCACGCTTGTAGTGCTTCACGCTATCGCGTTCGATGTCGTGATGTGAACGGATTGGCTCTTTTAGCTCGTTGCTCACGACCATACCAGGACCCTCGGTAGCTGGTCCACCAGCGAACAGCATGATGCGAGCACCGGTGTTAGGGTAAGTAGTCTGAAAGGTATCTTAAGCAACGAGTGTGTGGACAAGAGAAGGCCAACCTCCAACAAACCAACAGCGACGCTGAGAGCTACACCGGTGCAGCGAAGAGGACGCTTGTCGTTAGCTACAGGCCAAGGATCACGTGCAAGGGTCTCAAGGATGCCTGTCAATTGGAACTCGCACTGTTGAACTGGAAGAAGGAATCGAGCTGCACCGAAAGCCTGCTGTGGCATTGACTGTCCAGCACGAGGAGCTGCGCGAACGGTTGTGCCGAGACCAAGCATGTCTTGGATTTGCTTGGGCGCGTATTCCTTACCACCACGGAAGACATACGATTTGCTGCATTCAGCATAGCCGATTTCGTGGACTTGAGTCTGTAGTGGTATGAGCAAATATGAACACGTCCGTGAGGGACACGTACCATGGTGCCATAGGTAATAAGACCGACGAGCGCATAAGGCGGAAGCAAACTAAGGCTGACGACGATGACATCCCGGAGTGCTTTGAGATCTTCTTCATCGAGGCAGGTATCTACGACGAAAAGGAATACGGGGGGCACTTGAACTGTACGGGAAAGGGTGTACTCGATTGTCGTGTACTTTGGAAGGAGTTCAGCGGGCAAGTTTGTGTTCGAAATGTCCTTGTAGTGCGGGGGGAAAGCGTTGCGGGAGAGACAAAAAGGACATATCCAGAGTTTACCGCGGATGTCGATTTGGCTGGAAAGGAATGATGAGAAGACGTTTTGATGAAGGAAAACCGAGATACCAGTAAGGGTTGAGGATGGCACGACACGGGGGCTTGCAGGTGACGGGCTCGTAGAGGACTGGAGGGAGATCCTCGCGGTGCTTGAGGGGGGTGTAGAGAGCAGATATAGGCACAACGGTGCGGGTTGCCTCCATGCGCGACGATGGCCAGACATTCCACGAGAGTCGGACACCTGCACAAATGTTAAAAAGAAATGAGATGCCCAACACGACTGGTACGCACCGTCGCGCTCCTCGACGTCCTCAAAATTGAGCATGATGATGGATGGTCACGAAAGTCGAGCTTGAGGTCGACGTGTAAGATGACGAGCAAAGGACAAACACGGACAAACACGCCTTCGGGCATTCACGTCGTCAAACGTGTCACAGCTGGCCTCATCCAGATTACCGATACTTTGATACTATGTTACACAATTATTTACGGGTGCTGCACAGTGGGATATTCATAACCCCAGTGAAAACTGGGATCGTCTCATGACATGATCGGGCCGTTCCTTTGTGTGATGACTAAGCAAGCTAACAGTCAGGTTTCTCGAGTTCAAGTCTTTTCCTTCCAACATCACGTTCGAGTGAAGCGTTGCATTCACCGCAGCGGCAATTTTGATTCAAAGGGTTTATTCCACCTTCATTCACGACGCCAGCTAATAATTGGTGGTGTCGGTGCCCGAATTGCTTTCCAGGACACGACACCCACCGCAGTACACGTCATGTAAGTCACTGTTCTTCATACACACCCTTTTCATCGTCGAATTCCTCTCTGTCAGGGTCTCTGTTCGTGTAGAGTCTCCCGAAATCGCCAGAGCGAGTTTACACGTCTCCCTCCCGTGGTACACACATCTCTATTCTCTCCCATTTCTCTCTCTCTATCCGTTGCTTGCCTACGCATACTACGTAAGGTATGACGACTGGATAAAGAGCGAAGAGTGGACTTTCCTTGCGTGCGTCTCCCTTGGCGCAGGTCATGCCCTCAGCTTCCTCGTAACACGTTGGAGCGCTGGTGCAAAAGCTTGGATAACAACACGCAAGGTATGTACATTCTCTTCGTTGCATGATTCTGCATGTCTCATTGCATTCAAAAGGCTTCTTCCACTGAAGATGCCGACTGCATCCGTCTCGTTCCTCATCAACATCGTGGCCAGGGTGAAATCGTACCGCTCGTCAAGAGAGTCCCTTCTCAGCCGATGTCATATACCTTCAACTACCAACGGGATACATATGTCGTAGCAAAGGGATCGCCCATCGTATTCACTCGCCTTCCTTATCCGTGCACCAGTCGTCCTCCGCTTTCAGACTTTCTCGCTCCTCCCGGCCTCGCGACAAAACAAATAGACCCACTCAAGTCCTTGTACGGAAAGAACGAATTCAACATCCCGATCCCCTCTTTCGCCGAACTATTTGCTGAGCATGCGACCGCGCCTTTCTTTGTCTTCCAGATCTTTTGTGTTGCGCTGTGGTGCTTGGACGAGTACTGGTATTACAGTATTTTCACTCTGTTCATGCTCATCATGTTCGAGTGTACCGTGGTTTGGCAGGTATGTCGACTGAGATGTACCTCCTCGCTTGGGCTCACGGACATTGTACAGCGACTGAGAACCCTGAAAGAATTTAGAACCATGTCGGTCGCGCCGTATCCTATCCAGTGTCTCCGTGATTCCAAGTGGATGACCTTGCAGACGGATGAGCTGCTCCCCGGGGATGTAGTTTCGGTCGGTAAGTGTACACCGTCGGTTGTTCATGTTTGGTTCTAACCGCAAATTGCCGTCCAGCTCGTCTACAATCAGAAACTGTTGTTCCCGCTGACATTATTTTGGTCCATGGCACGTGTATTGTCAACGAAGCGATGCTGTCTGGTGAATCAACCCCACTTCTCAAGGAGTCTATCCAACTTCTGGACACTTCGGACAAGATTGATGTCGATGGTGCGCACAAATTGGAGGTCTTGTTCAGCGGAACAAAAGTGCTGCAAGCTAGCCCCACGAGTGAGTCCTTTTCGTGCGCGACTCTGCGCTTGATTCTCATGCAGTTGTTAGGCCAAGGACAGACCTCGGCAGGAACTCCCGATGGCGGATGTCTCGGCGTCGTGTTGCGTACTGGTTTTGGTACAGCACAAGGACAACTAGTTCGGACAATGATCTTCTCCACTGAGCGGGTTTCTGCAAACAATTCGGAGTCATTTTTGTTCATCGGCTTCTTGCTCATCTTTGCCATCGCTGCCAGTTGGTATGTTTGGGTGAAAGGTGCGTTTTATCTGACTTGCGATTCGGTATCGATGCTCACGTTTTGGCGGAACAGGCATTGAAAGAGACCTCAAGAAGTCCAAGTTGCTGCTCGACTGTGTCCTGATCATCACTAGTGTCGTACCACCAGAGTTACCGATGGAACTTTCACTCGCGGTCAATGCTTCCCTCGTGGCGCTCTCCAAGTACGGTATGTCGGTCCTTTTGAATGACGAGCGTAGATAAACAAGTCAACAGCCATCTTCTGCACCGAGCCATTCCGCATTCCTTCCGCTGGAAGGGTTGATGTGTGTTGCTTCGACAAGACAGGTACAATTACCGCCGAGAATTTGGTTCTTGAGGGTGTTGCTGGCATCGAGTGAGGTTTTTCTTATGTTTGCTCGTGTGCTCTGTTGACTCTGATTGGCAGCGACTTTGACAAGCTGAGGCTTATTGATGTAAAAGACTCTGGCAAGCAAACTATGCACTGTCTCGCTGCAGCACACGCTCTGGTTCGCTTGGATGACGGCGTTATTGTTGGCGACCCCATGGAAAAAATAACCCTCGAAGCGCTTGAATGGCAATTTTCTCAAGGTTCGTGTTCTAGTGTGGCACTTGACATGTATTTGACCCGACCGGTACCCAGGCGATTCGGTTGCTCCTTCCTCAAGCAAGACTCCCAATGCATCACGGATTTACATCCGCCGTCGTTTCCAATTCTCTTCAGCTCTCAAGCGCATGTCCTCTGTGTCTACCCTTCCTTCGGGAAAGGCACTCGTCGCTGTTAAAGGTGCCCCCGAGACAATCAAGGGTATGCTCGCGCACGTACCCGAATGGTACGACGAGACATTCAAGTGGTACACGAGACGGGGTAGCCGTGTGCTTGCCCTGGGTACGAAAGAAATAGACTCGATGCCCATTGACAAGGTACGATACTTGTCTTCTCTTAGCGAGCTCGGTTTCTCGATCTGAACATTTCTTGTAGATTAATAAGCTCCACCGAGAGGAAGTTGAGAGTAACCTCATATTCGCCGGATTCCTTGTTTTCCATTGCCCGTTGAAGACGGATGCCGTTGAGACCCTCAGAATGTTGGCCGACTCGTCGCATCGTGTATGTATTATCCGGTGTTCGTTGGTCATGGTTATCCTATTTAACTGTGTTTTAGTGCATCATGATTACAGGAGACAACCCGTTGACGGCTGTACACGTCGCACGTGATGTCGAGATTGTCGACAGGGAAGCGCTCATCTTGGACTTGAAGGAGAACGCTGCTCATGAAGCTGGTATGTCCTTCGGCGACTCTGATGTATTTCTTTCACTCACTCCATCTCCTCGTAGACCTTTGCTGGCGTACTGTGGATGAGAGCAAGATCATTCCAGTTGACCCTTCTCAGCCCCTGGACAAATCCCTCTTTGACGAGTACGACATTTGCATCACAGGCGCTGCCATGAAGCAGTTCCAGTCCTTGCCGAGTTGGAACGACCTTGTGCAGAACACTTGGGTCTACGCTCGTGTTTCTCCCGCTCAGAAAGAGTTCATTCTCACCAGCTTCAAGACCCTGGGGTATGTCACCCTGATGGCTGGCGATGGAACGAACGACGTCGGTGCACTCAAACAGGCTCACATTGGCGTTGCACTCTTGGATGGGTCTCCCGAGGACCTGCAAAGGATTGCCGAGCACCAAAAGATGGAGCGGATCAAGAAGGTATACGAGAGTCAGCTCAAGATCTCTGCCCGCTTTGGTCAAGTACCGCCACCTGTACCACCTGCTATTGCCCACCTGTACCCGGATGTCGTCGAGGCTCAGAAGAAGGCTGCGGCCAACATGCAGATTGCGAGGCAGAGAAATCCGATGGAGAAGGTTGGTTGTCGTGATGTTTTGGTGGGCAGTGGTGCTGACCCATATGGTATAGTTCGACTTGGGTTCGATCACGGATGCGTTGGCGAACATGGACGGTGACGAAGAGATTCCTCAGATCAAACTCGGAGATGCGTCGTGCGCTGCCCCGTTCACCTCCAAGCTCTCGCATGTTGCGGCTAGTGAGTCTCTTCCAAACACTGGTTCGCATTGACTCAGCCTATTCTCTAGTTTCTCACATTATCAGGCAAGGTCGCTGTACGCTGGTCGCCACCATCCAGATGTACAAGATCTTGGCACTAAACTGTCTCATCACCGCATATAGCTTGAGTGTACAGTATCTGGACGGTATCAAGTTTGGTGATTACCAGGTGACCATCAGCGGGATGTTGATGTCTGTGTGTTTCTTGTGCATCTCTCGCGCACAAGTAAGTGCATGCGCCTCTTTTTGACGACTTGTTGACAAGTCTGTTATGTTGTACAGCCCGTCGAGAAGCTTTCGCGTGAACGGCCACTTGGCAACATCTTCAATCTCTACGTGTTGTTATCCGTGTTGATCCAGTTTGCGCTGCACATCGTGTCTCTGGTATACATTACGAATTTAGCTCACTTTTACGAACCGTGAGTTGCCCCGTCCATACTCGTTTAACACCATGTCTTACAGGTACTACAGATCGGGTGTCATCGACCTCGATGCCAAATTCGAGCCAAGCTTGTTGAACACGGCCATCTACCTCTTGGGTCTCTCGCAACAAGTTTCCACGTTTACAATCAACTTCCAAGGCCGACCTTTCCGCGAAGGGATCCGCGAAAATTCCAAGTTGTACTGGGGTCTCGTTGGAGCGAGTGCTGTCGCATTCACAGGTTCGACCGATTTCCTCCCCGAGTTGAATCGATGGCTTCAGATTGTTGAGATGGACACTGCGGTACGTTCTTCTTTGCGCCTTATCCCTCCTCACCCTCGACTCATGCGTCTCGCGTTCCGAAAGTTCAAGGTCAAGTTGACGAGCGTCATGATTGTGGATTTCGCGGGCTGCTGGGTGATTGAAATGGCATGCAAATACTTGTTTGCGGATTTGGAGCCCAAGCCGTTGATCACGCGTGGACGGGAGCGGAGGGAGGCGAGGCGGAGGGAACAGGCGAGGATGGCGGAGGTGGCAAAGGAGGAGAAGAAAGCGCAGTAGTTTTCTCATAGTGGGGTTGGGTGGGTTAGACCAGTGGTAATATTGCAGGACAAGGGACGGTTTATCATCGAGTAGAGTTCGTTTATTGTATGAGCTCTACCTGTTGGCAGTGTCTTTGACGAAGCAAAATTTAACGTCAACCACCTTTCTCAGCACGATTGCAAGCACCTCTTGAAGTATATCATCCATTGTGACGGAGTTGATGCAAGATGGATCATATGATGTACTGCCATGTGCAAGTGATCCACGGGGTAGAAGCAAAATTAAACGCGTGATGCGACATGCCGCAATGATTCTGTGATAAAGTTGCGCCCACATCGTTTGGAACCCTGAGTCCCAACCATTTGCAACGGATAAAGCGCCACTGAGAATATCCTTTCAAATCGCCTCGCGACAAGAATTCAGCAGTGTGGTTGCCTCCAACTCTACCTTGGCGAACATCTTTTCCCTCTCAGACTCACACACACACACACACACACACACACACACACACACACACACACACACACAAGACATATGCATACGGTTGCACGAAACCATTGATAGACTACCCCACCATCATTTTGGTAAATGCCTCGTAGGCCAAGAACACCGCCATCCAATGGGATTTCTCTGAGTCCTGCAGCCAGTGGATGTCTCCCCTGATTCGACGAAATTTGCATGACAAGTTTGCCTTGACATGGAGCATGACTCGGACGGGAGGAACAGCTCTTGTAGAGTCGCTCCGAGGCGACGATAGTGATGACAGAATGATTTTCTGAATTCTTCCAAGGTCTTGAACGACTCGGAAGCAAGGTACATATGTGGTCGGTCGTTGCATGGTACGTATGCATAATGTATTGTAATGTTAATAACGGCACGTCAGAGCCAGCGTCCGAGTCGCCAATCATCCATCCCTCCGGTTGATAGCATTCGCAAAGCTGAGCGTCGGGGCCCAAACATTCACTCTTCACTGCCCGCGACATCCCATTCTTCCTCGCCTTGATTTCTACCCACTGTTGCTTCCCAGTCAGTGCCCCTTTTATCTTCATCACCTTCTAAATTTGATGACGACTCTGAGGACGTAGGGACATATCTGCCTCCCCATCCAACTTGAGCGTTTGGTGAAATATGAGATTGTGAATCTTGAGCAGGTCCTCCAAAACTCGTCAAGACTGTCCCTGGCCCGTGACTGCCTGGAGGTGACACTTGGGGTATACGACTGCTTAACGACCTGACTTCTCGCCAGAGTGCGCGATTCTCTTCGCGGAGGTCTGATAGAAGACAAGCAACTTCATCTGAAAGTTCGACACTATGAATAACTGGGATATCAGCGCTCTTCTCATGCGCAAGTAAAATAGGTCATAGTCTTACCGGTTTCTCCCTCTCGGGTCGGGTTCTAAGTCTTGGCGCTTTATTGCTTCTAGTAGATCTGGCCGGCCACGCAAAAATCTTGGATGGGAAAACTCCCAATTTTTGGGAGTGGAAGATATGCGTTGAGGGTGCGGGGTCTATTAATTGCGATTGTAATGGTGATCCATGTATGGGTGTTGGTATGGAGAAATAGGGCGTGCGAGACAACCATTACGACCAAAAGGGGGATGAAGAATGCAGGCGACGCACCATATTGATCTTATGAAACCCGTACATACTAAGTTGATGGACAAAGGATGAAAACTGAGCATATGTTCAGCATCAAAATCAGAGAAGTAAAGAGGCAAAGAGGCAAGACTTGCGTTCTTATGGTTGAAATGCGACCCAAGTATGCTCCTACTGAACTCGCCGACGTTAGACACGACGAAGCTGAGTAGGTATCGCATCAATCAGGCATTTAAGCATTTCAGAGGTTGGACACGAAAATAAATACCTTGTCCCTGGTTCCGTCCATGAGATGAAATGCTGTGATTTAGTATCAGTGATTATACTAGGGGAAATACATTGGTTAATGCATAATAAACATGGAAGGCATGGCTTACTGATAGAGTTTTGTTACAAAGTTATTGGTACTGGCCGACTTGGACATCACATTTTGCTCTTGCTGGCCAGGCGAGCTGGATATATTTGAGCTTGCACCACCTAGAAGAAATGGAAAGTAAGGTTTAAGGTAGTCAATTGGGTCAAGACGTGCAATCAAAGCGAAATCTATATTCACCCAATGGACCACTGGCAGAGAGCAAGCCAGAGGTGCTCCCTAGACTGTCATCTGATGAATCAACACCGCGGCCAGCAAACCAAGTACCTGCAAGGGCTTCGTAAGGTGGGGTGGAATCAACGTTGATTTCTACTTGAGGATGCGAGTGTGGTGGAGAGTGCCACCGAGTGAGGGATAGATGGGAGTGGGAATGGGTATGAGTACGAGTACGAGTACGAGAACGAGAACGAGAACGCGAGCGGGAGTGAGAGTGGGGACGGGGACAGGGGATGGAACGGGTACGGGCACGGGAGCGTGAGGGTGAACATGAATGGGTGTGTGTGTGTGTGTGGTAAGACGAAGGTGAAGAAATGGAGGCAGTGGACAGAGGGGAGCATTCAATTGTTGGGATAATGGGAAGAAGGTGGGCATATTGACCACCTTGAGTCTGCGATGAAGAGCAGGAATGTGAGTGTGAGTGCTGATGTATACGTGCACCGATGCCAGCAGAGGTCGGCGCAGGGAAACTTCGGAGGCTAGGTTTTCTGGGCACGATTTTCTCCGGAGCGAGGTCTGAAGCAGATTTTGAGCCAGAGCTGGGTCGTCTCTGAGATAGAGCGGGGTCTGGGGTAGGGACTTCGTCACCCATTGAAGTGTTATGGGACTGATCAGGTGTGAAAGAATGTCCATGTGGTGGGCTTTTGAAAGCGTGACTATTATTATTGATGGACTTAGCGCAGCGAAACTAGTTAGTACGGGAGAAGGACATACCCTTTGTGAAGGTACACGGCACCTTTGAACATTAAGTAACCGGACCAAAAGAGCGAAACCCAGGGCACTTACCATCCCCCATAACCACTTGGTAGTTTTTCGATAGTACCTCCTGAAGACACTTCTCACGAGAAAAGTCTTCAAGTTTAAGTAATCCCTAGAATTTTTCATTGGAGTTAAGATGTGCACGACTATGGAGCTTATGACAAACCTTCTGGAGCATTTCAATCCATAAACTATCATGTGTGACCGCAACCATAGCACAAGGCTCCTAATGAGAGGCATTTAACTATGGTCACTGCGACAGACTCCGACAAACACAAGTACCTTCTTCAGCAAGTATTGGTTGATCGAGTCTCCGGGATGGAAAGCCTAGTAGTGATCCATCAAGCATGACAAGCTGCTATGTATGGCAAGAACAGATAAACAGACCTGGGATACATCCGGCACACGATCGATCGTTATGCGTGTATCCATGTAGAGTTGATTTACTGAAGAGTCTTGATCCACTGTGTTGTCGGTGGAACCCTCAGTTTCAGATGATTGCGAAAACTTGGATGTTCTGCCCCATAGAAGGTCGTTTACATAGGTCCAAAAACCAAAAAAAGTACCCTGTCGCGTCTTGACAGAAACTGTTTTCAAAAATAGTAACTTGTTGACCGTGATTCTGAATCCACGGATAAAAACCGTCTGGTTGACCCCACGGCGAAGCCTTCTATCGCCAATGTGGTTTGGGATCTCGTAGGGGTACGTGGGACCAACACGTCCCGTGAAACCATGCGTGGCCGCCCAAAGGTAAGCCCTCGCAGGGACACTATCTTGGTGAACTTGTCCAACTTTAAATCTAATGGGGCGTCGGTTTTCCTGGCCGGAATCGTTCCGTCTTGCCGCCCCAAGGGACCATGAACGTGCTTTGTGAAACCCGGTGATGAGGTAGAGAGAATCATTGTTAATGAGGCGGCCGGCCTTTTTTGGGTTAGTGGCACATTCGTACCAATCGATCCCATGTCGAATCGCTTCGTCTAGGAACCTTTGCTCATTTGCCAGATCACAGTTTTCAGCACCTTCTGGCAGAACGAGGACTGCGCCATCTTCCATGGATAGGCTAAATCCATAATCCGCTCTTTAATACTTCGATCAGCTTCTGAATTTTCTGAGCCACTTGAAAAGTAGCATACCTTGATGGCTTTTGGTCGCAACTATGAATTTCTTGAGATATCAGTTCCACGGATTCGCTTGAGATAACACCATGAGCAGACACTGTGTCGTCTTGGGTAGCAAAGTCAGCTTCTGGGTCTAGTATAATGGGAGTAAAGTCCTCTCCAACGAGCTTGGGATATGGCTGTTCGTTGCGTGGTAGTGTAATGTTGAACAATACGTCAAAGCTACCATTGATGGATGAGACAACGCCAACATCGCCGATCTTGAGTCCCTCCAACTGATAACTTTCGCGGAGCTGGGTCTTGAGTTGTGGGGTCCATAATGGTTGACCAAGGAGAGTTCCAAACAAACATCTGGAGTATGCTTCGTGAGGGGAAAAGGGCATGTTACGGTCTAAGCGTACACTGCACGTTCACCGACACCCACGATCAACAACTTGAAACATTGAGTCTCCGACAGTGCGCTCCAGATTGCTCCTTGATGAATGACAATGGCATATCGATGCATCTCCCGACGACGCTCTCCAAAGCGACCGGCAGAAAATCTCAGACAGGTGCACCCAATCCAGGCAAGTCGCAGGTTTGGCGTCACGGTGATGGGATCGCTCTTGGCCTGCTATTCCTCGTTGGTTCGTTTTCTGAACGAACATGGGCTACGTACTGCGCGGCGGATCCGTGTGGAGGCTGCGATACGTGTACAATGGATGTGGCTCTAATCATTAATGTATCAATTGACAGACGAATGTTCAATCCGGCGGGGGTGTGTCAGATATGTTCTAGTACCGCTTGTGCCAACGTTGATAGGGTTCTGGCGCGAATCCAGGTAATTATAAGATATCCGTTTGAAGTGTGTTCACGAGGATCTTGCCAATATCCTTGTACGTGCTATGATGGTGGGGTGTTCATCTCATCCAGCACGACTAACTTTAACTGTTTCATGAGTGATGCCGGTTATCGGACAGACATGCCGTTGGACAGTGTTAGATCTTGGCTATGAGACATTGCCGCAAATGATCGGTTAGCTTGTTGGTATTCCCTCGGCTGCTTCATACAGTATGTCTTTTTAGTGTATGTCTGAATCGAATAAGTCATGAATCCCAGTTGATCAGATAGTTCGCTGTGGTCACTGATAAGGAATCACAAAAAAGGGGTGAAATCAAAGCCGTAAGGTGTCATTAGGTAGTCCAAGGTCAACAGGCTTTAGTCCGATCCACGGGGTGAACGAGGGCCGAACAAGCCAGGGCTTCCGCGGTCGGGAACAAGCAGAATGGGTTCAGGAGATGACGACTCGGACGGGGAAGGTGTCGGCGCTGCGAATGATATCAGTCACATATGAACTTCAAACACGGCCGCTGAAACTCACACTGCCACGGCATCCCGGAATCTCGCCTTGGTGCTGGGACTGGCTCAGGAGAAGAGTCGTCCCGCCTGTTTGTATGACCGAACAAGCCAGGACTTCCGTGGTCGGGAAGAAGCTGAGTGGGTTCAACCGACGGTGGGGTGGGTGGCGCGGGATTAGCTACAAAAGGATATCAATCGGAGTTTCCTCAAACACAGCGCGAGACTCACGCTGCCACGTAACCCAAGAATGGGGTTGTCTTGGTTCTGGGACTGGCTCAGAATGAGGACCCTCCTGCTTTTTTCGAGAGCGACGGCTTGATCGCTGCCGGACGGTACGCCAAATTGGGTGGGCCAGTGGCATGTCCTCGGGCGGAATATCGGGAGGTGGTGGGAACCGAGGAGGCAGTGCACTAAATGTCATCCGTGATTTCCTGTGTTGCTTCAATTGAGCAAAAAGCAAAGGGATCAAGACGGAACAACAAACGATTCAGGATCAAACTCTCCACCCGGACCGTACTTGGACTTCATCATCATGAGGGACCCAAGCTCACTGCAAGGAAGGTGAGTATCAAAATTTGGATATCACTAGGTGGTTACGCACTGTTGGATACTGAGGCGTTCCTCGTGCAGCTTACCAACCTCGCCCAACATCATACGAACCTCTGTGGCAAGAGCCTTGCTGAATTCGTCTAGATACTACAGAGTCGACGTCAGTTACATCAAAGGAGGAGTCGAGCAAAATGAACCATACGTACCCCTTGAGTATTGTAACGGACCTGCTCGTTCGCAGTGGCACGGACAGCGTTAATAGTCTCCTCGTGCTGCCGGGTGCTGTCTGCTCTCCAACTTACAGTGAGCATCGGAGATCATGGAGAGCCCAAATCATTCACCATTCGACAGAGTATTAAGCAGCCCCATGACTTTCTCGATACCTATCCGCTTCCTTGAGACATGAGCGATCAAAAGAAACCACTCAACTCACCAGGTTTACCTCCACCTGCTTGCCTTTGTTCTTCCTCGCGCAGTCTAGCCGCTGCTTGCTCATCCAGAAGCCGGGAAACCATTTCCATTAATTCTTGCATATGGCCATCGCGCTCTTCCCAACGTCGTTTCTCTGCCCAATGCTGGTCTGGTTGGATCATGTCGGTGGAACCAACATGTTGGTTGCTGGATGCTTTGTCCTGTTTTGCAACCATTATTTGCGGCCCCTTCGACTCTGACATGCGTAATTGCCGTTCTTCGTCTAACTCAGCACGGGTACGAGCCAATTCAACCTCGAGAGCAGTAACTTTGGCTTTCCGTGCTTCGTCGAGACGCGCACGTTCGCGTTCGCGTTCCGCTGCGAGTAACTCCCGCTCACGTGCCATTTCTTCTCTTTCCAGACGCACGACTTCCAGAATGTCAGAAACACGTGGAGAGCCCGCATCCTGCTCGGCTGTATGAATTGACTCAATGATCGAAACTTGATCATGGCCCCCATCCCAACCTCGAGTACAGGTCACCAAAATGGATGAACACGGGGATACAACGTCCTTGTCCTTTGGGGAAAAGGTAAATGCTGCGATGGTGTGAATAACCAGGCCGTTGTGCAATCACCATCCCACTCACGAATGTCTTTTTCACTGTGAGCCAATAGTTGTTCGACAGTGACCGTCAACTTTCCCACCCGCTCCCCAGCACCCAGCATACGTTGTGATTCCAAGGATGTATAGACCTCAAGACAAATGGTGGCCGATGGATCCGACGGTCTGCGACCTCTTTCAGGACTAAACCTGATTGATGAACGAGCTACTCACATTGGGATCGGTCCCCTCCATTCGACGGCATCATTATTTGTTGATGAACGCTTAATCTCTGTTCTCCATTCCAACCCACTGTGCCGCACGACGGTGTAAAAGCTGGTGGGGACTCGTCTAAGACCCAGAGCAACATCTGTCACTCGGATACCTACCTTATGGTTAGCAATCTTTGCGAAGTATGTAGAAAAGTGAGTTTCATACCAGCAATAATCGTTTCATCGTCCGCATCCGTGTGCGTTGCAGAACTCGAGGAAGCGGATACATGCTGTGGCGGGTCCTCTGGTGCAAGTGCTTTATCCTTCGCTTGCTCCTCCGCACGTTTGGAAAGGTCAGAAACATCCGGCGTTGGTACGCTGCCCTGTCGGACAGGTTAGTCGGTAAATCAGTAGCTAGGCCGCTAAACGCACAGTCAGGGAACTAGACTGCGACTTCCATTCAGAGGGTTGGTGAGGTAGGCTTTCAAATACATGACTATCAATGTCCAAGGATATAGCACAAGTAAATGGGAGTTAACACGGGAGAAAGACCTACCCTTTTTGAAGGCATACGGCACCTATGACCATTAAGCGGCCAAACTAAGGGAGCGAAGCATAGAGTACCTACCGTCTTCCACAATTATTCGGTAGTTCTTCGATAGCACCTCCTCAAGACGTTTTTCATGAGAAAAGTCTGCAAGTTCGAGCAATCCCTGTCATTTTTTACCAAAGGTAAGGTGTGCGGCGCAGATTACACAACTGCTGACGAACCATCCGAAGCATCTCAATCCATAAACTATCATGTGTGAGCGCGATCATCGCACGAGGCTCCTAATGGGAGGCATTAAACCGTGGTCATTGTACTTGACCACTAAGATCAAACGGACCTTCCTTAGCATATATTGATTGATCGAGTCCCCGGGATGGAAAGTCTATATCAGAGAGTAAATCAATGACAATCTGCCTTGTATGACACCACTGATAGACGGACCTGGGATACATCCTGCATGCGATCAATCGTCAAGCGCGAATCCGTGTAGAGTCGACCGTGATTTTCCGAAGAATCTTGATCCACCATGTTATCCGTGGCACTCTCAGTGTCAGATGATTGTGTAGAGTCGGATGGTCTACTCCACAGAAGGCTGTTTACATAGGTCCAAAGCCCCCCAAACGTACCCTGTCGAGTCTCGACAGAAACTGTTTTCAAGAATAGCAACTTGTTGACCGTGATTCTGAATCCACGGATGAAGACTGCTTGATTAGCCGTGTGGCGAACCCTTCCATCGAGAACGCGGTCTGGAATCTCGGACATTGGTCCAACACGTCCCGTGAAACCATGCGCAGCCGACCAGATGTAAGCCGCGGCCGGGTCACTGTTTTGGTGCATTTGTTCGACTTTGAACTTAACGGAGCGTCGGTTCTGGAGGCTGGAACCGCTCCGTCCTGCTGCTCCGAGGGACCACGAACGTGTTTTATGAAACCCAGTGATGAGGTAGAGGGAATCGTTGTTGATGAGGCGGCCAGCCCTCTCGGTGGCACATGCGTACCAATCGATCCCATGTCGGATCGCTTCATCTAAGAACCTTTTCTCGTTTACCAAATCACAGCTTTGAGCGCCTTCTGGTAGAATGAGGACTGCACCATCTTCCATGGATAGGCCGAATTCGTAATTCGCCCTTCAACAACTTCGATCTATTTTTGAGTTCTCTAGCCCCATGGATAGGTAGCATACCTTGACGGCCTTTCATCGCAGCTGTGGATCTCTTGGGATGTCAGTTCCACAGATTCGCTCGAGATGACGCCATGAACGGATACTGCACGGGGTTGGGTAGCGAAGTCAGCTTCTGGATCTAGTACAATGGGGGTAAAGTCCTCTCGAACGAGCCTAGGATACGGTTGCTCGCTGTGTGGTAGTGTAATATTGAACAGCACGTCAAAGCTTCCATCGTTGGGCGAGACAATGCCGACATCGCCGATCTTCAATCCCTCTAGCTGATAGTTTTCACGGAGCTGGATCTTGAGTTCTGGAGTCCATAATGGATATCCATGAGCTCCAAGTAGACACCTGGAGTACACTTGATGGGGAGCAGAGTACATGTCGTGTTCTAACTCCCCCTCCCTATCACTTCAACACGCTTTAATTAGCACTGGAGGGCACTGCATGCCCACTGCAATCATCCCCAAACATCCCTAATCTTCACCGTCCGCAATTAACAACACAGCAACAGCAACAGCAACAAAAAAAAACAACAAACAACACGAACACAGCTTTCGGTCGAGTCAGCTTCGCCTGGGGCTAGTCTGATGTGGTATCGATGAATGACTTGGGGGGACGAAGCTGCAGGGGGTGACGTGTTTGGGCAGGTGGGAGAACACTGAGAAACTGCTTTACACTGCAGCTCTGTTCCACTCTGCTGCATCCAACTATGCTCCACTCCACGCGGCACCTCAGGCTCAGTCTTGACCTCCTCACTCAATCAATCATTCAATCATTGGACCCGGACGGTAAGCCTTAACTGACCTGCACAGCCACACCCAACCCAGTTCACTGAATGTCAATACCTGAAAATGTTACATACAATTCGAATTCCAGGACAAACGTTGAACAGTATATATGAAACTTCGTCAGTGTGTGCGCAGCTGTTACACATACATGTCGTCGTCGTCATCATCATCATCGGGAGCATCTCGCGTTTGTGCGCGTCGTTTAGGCCGTGCAGGCTGTGATTCGCTCGCTGCCGTGGCCACAGTGCCCGCCTCTTCACGTTCTTGGGGCTCTTGCGCTTGTGTCTTTTTGCGTGCCGCTGTCGAGTAGAAGAGACGCGTGAGTCGATCCTGCATGTGAGCTCAAGCAAAAAAGACAACAAGACAACGTACACCGCCTCGTCGCCTTTTTCTTGGCAGCCGCCTTCTTCCCCTCGACCCGCTTTTCAAAAGCCTGATCTTCCTCACCCTGCCGTCGATGTTCGTCCAGTATCTAACGCACGCCTCGCATCAGCACCCATAACAAGACGCCCACAGAGACAAGGAGAGAGAGAGAGAGAGAGACGACACACACAGACTGAAACTCGTTCAACTCGCTATCCGGCTTGTTCGCCCCCTTATTCGACCTCGCCTTGCTCAATATCTCTCCAAAATATTCAAACACGATCTTGTCGTGCAACTTGTCCCTATAAAACGGCAGTCCATCGATGAGCTTCTTGACGGAACGCTCCGACTTGTAAGGCAGCAACGCAAGGCAAAAGGCAATGTCCCGCCATTGACGGGGGCCCTCTGAGAGTCGTAAACGTTGGCAGAGTTTTTCGACGATATTTTCGGCTTGTTTTTCCTGCGCAAGTGCGTGGATGAGAGGGGCGGGAAAGACGAAGAGGGAGGATACTTGCCTTTTCGATAAAAGTGAAGATGTAGCGCATCGTGCTCTGGAACGCTTCTTCGTCGACGGCATGCTCCCCAGACGACAAATGACTGATGACTACCCGAGCGAATCATGAGCACTGTCCCGCACCCGAGAAAAAACGGTCCACCTACCGTCTGGCAAATTGTTGTAAATCGCATTGTCCTTGGTCGACAGCTCCGTAAAGAACAACTTTGCCAAATCCGACACCCGCGGCTCCTCGTCCTCTAGACACTTGGCCATTTCGCCCAACTGACCCTTGACCTTGATCATCCCGTTGAGAATGAGATGTGTGAGCACCATGAGCGTGTTTTTCTTGACGACCAGGTCTTGGTCCGAGAGTCCCTTGTAGAGCTCATTGCTGTTCTCATCAATGATGTTGCTAAACGATACGGCGACGTCGCCGAGCGCGATGACGATGTTGCTTCGGATGCTTGGGTCTCGCGAGGTCTCAAGGATCTTGAACAGAAGGTGGTGGTGCTCATCACAGAATCGCGAACTGATACATAGGAATTTAGCAAATGACAGCGTCGCCGTCGCACGGAGGGTCTGGTTCTATCCCATCTCTTGTGAGCAGTCACCAAGCAAAAATTCGGGGCCCAACCTACTTTGAACTTGTGAGGGCTCCCGCATACGTGGACGAGTAGGGGTCCAAAAATGGCCAGCAAGGACTGTGGCCCGTACAAGACTTCCGTTTCTCGCACTGCAGCAATCCGCTCACCAATCTCATCTTCGACATTGCCAGCGACCTGATCAAGCTCCTCGACTTCTTTGGGTCCTTTGTTCGGCGAATTCACACCCGCCGCGAGCTTATGCGCTAGAAAGAGTACATCGGTATCCTCCGCGAAGAATAATAACAAGACCAACCTAATTCTTTCTCGTCCTTTTGACGTTTCCACTCCCTCTCGACGAGTTCAAGAAAAACAATGTGTTTGATCGCAACATGCCCAACGACGAACAAAAGTTGACTGAGATGGAACACGTCCCCGACGTCCTTTTCCCCGGACGCTTGACACCCTCCTTGCGTGGACGAAACACCTTGCGACACGGGCGCGTGCGATGTAAAAGCCGTCGACGCAGGTGGCTCCGCGTCTTCTTCCGTCGCATCTGGATCTCGCTCCTCACCCACTGGCACATCCGATGTTGGTGGCTGCGGCTTCCGCGTAAACGCGCGGCGGGTGAGATTTTTGATGATTTCGTTACACAGTTCGTCAGGCTGATCACCGAGAGCATAAATTGTGTTTATGGCTTGCTCGGCCATTCCGAACCATTCTTTGGAACGACAGGGGTGCTCGACAGCATCCTGGAGTTTTCTGAACACCGGGTTGTCCATCTCCATGCGGAGGGTCTTGTTGAGGAGGGAGCCTGTCCATCACCCTATCAGCACGAGACAACACGACATGGCTGGGAGAACTTACCTTTGACCTTTTTGGCACTGCCGTTGAGTCGTTGAAGCGCGACGCATGTATACCGAGCAAGCGTAAGGTCAGCCTGCAAAATGACACTGTCAACCCATGATGTGGGAGACAACCACACGACGCTACCTTGCCCAGAGGGCCCAATCCTACTCTGAGTAACACGTCAACCCTTTCCGACACGACGTTGCGTTTTGCCAGTGCAAACATGCCTAGGATGATGATCGCGCCTCGACGTTGACATGCCGGAAGGGATTTTGGAGAACCTAACAAAAAGAATTTGGGGATTTTTTGCATTGCAGTATCCAGAACTACTTACTGTAAACTTGCCACAGCTTGTTGATGATGTCGTGGTGGACGAGTTCCTCTTCCATCATTGTCTTCATCATCTCCTCCAGACTGGTCAACTCGGCGAGCGTCGAGTCATAGGTTAACCTAGTATAATCGGTGAGACGGTGTACAAAGACGGATTTTTGAACGCCAACTCGATCATATTCTTTGAAATCCGATTCACTTGCTGCTTAGGCTCCATGTCAGGCAAGGCATCAAAGTACAGGTTGCGATAGCACTCCAATAAACGGGAGCGCACCCCTTTCAGCTCTTTTCCATCCTCCGAAGTCTGGTTATTGTCTTTCGACCATATCAAATGGAGCATGCGTTTGATCCCAACCTGAAAACGGTGGTTAATCAAGTTCAGCGCGTGGAGAACGAAATTGGTTACTTCAGCGGTTTGAAATTCATACTGGCTGGTTACCCGGAAAAACTCCATTGCCTCCAACACCTCTGCTTTGTTGGTACTGCCAAGCAGCTGAATGACAGAGTCTATAGAACTTTCGATCGTCTTGATAAAGCTGAGCGCTTCCGAGTAGTATTTCTTCCGTAGTCTGAGATGGAGGACTTCGTTGGACTCCAGGGCGGCGAGGGCCTCTTGTTCCGATGTCATCGCGGCAAGATTTACGGTTGAATTGCGTGCTTTTTTCTTCCCTTTCCGTTTCTTCCGTCGGGGCTGTTCCTCGTCTTCATCCATTATACTATCCAGGTCTTCATCCCTCTGCCCATCGACGTCCATCCCATCATTGTCTTCTTCGCGTGGTCTGATAAAAAAATCGTCAGGACAAAACCAATAACCATGTTCGACGCGCACCCTTTGCCCTTTGTGCGAGCTCCAGGGGTGTTCTCAGCATCATCTGTTTGCATTTCATTATCCTCTTCACCACTGGCGTCCTCGTCTCCACTCTTTTCGTCCTCCTCTTCCTCGTCGCCTTTTCCTTGCTCAGTTTCTTCCCCGGCCTCACCTCGTTCAACGGCCTTCCCAACAGCATCCTCCAATTTGTCTAGTTTAGTTGCCACCTCTTGATAGTAACCCTGCCATTTCTCAAGGTTCAAAGGACCGCCGTGCATTAGCCCCCATGGATGGGTTGTCACGAGCTTGGTCAACAGCGCCACCGCCGACTTGCGCACCGTCGACGCCTTGTCTTCCAACATCGCCACGGCGTGTCTTGTAATCTTGAGTCGTTGTTTCGGAAACGGAACGCGGAGGTCGCATAGCTTTGAGAACGTGGCGAGAACTTTTGAGCGGACGTACGAAGATAGGTCGAGCATACGAGAGATCAGGAGATCAAAGAGCCCGCTGAGTTGTTTGTGCGTCTGTGTCGAGTCGTTGGTCATGTCTTCTGAACCGGAGAGCTCGCGAATGAGCGAACCAATGACTTCGACGAGGGCCATGCGCATCGGGTATGACTAGGTGAATTCTCATCAACGGTGTTGACTCGGAGAGGCAAACACGTACCTCAGAATCTAGATGATCGAGAAGAAGACTGATTTGCTTGAGTACAGATCGCGGTGACTCCTCGCTGTACTTGACGAGGAAACGCGAAAAGGCTCTAGGACCCTTTGTGTCTTGTGCGTTGAAGCTCATTCCAGCGATCTCGCGTAGAACCTCATCTCCAAGTTGTGCGTGATCGAAGTCTTTGGCGAGGCACGACAGCAGTTCTGCCATTGGCTCGGAGAGATGTTCATAATACTGCAGCGACTGCATGATGCTGATCTGCGCTGCAACAGCGTGACCGTGATGCTTGACGGCGAAACAAACGACTTTGTAGACGTTCCTTTTGATGGCATTATCTTTCATGTATTGTTCACCCTCTGAGATGCGATACGCGGGGCGAGTGATACATCTAGTTGGAGGTCACTAACTTGATACTACGGGCGAGGTACAGAGCACGTACGTTATGAACGCGTCCCTCTCGGGACTCGTCATCCAGATACGATGGGTTTTAAGCTTCATTGCCTTGGAAAACAGTTCAAGCGTGCTCGGTATCTGGTCTACCCAACTCCAAGTTTCTGCGGTCCTCGCTGCAGCGCGTGAACCCCCTGCTTTACCACCTCTTCCGCGACGACCTTTCGGTGGCGGATGTGGGGCACCCTCTTCACCCCGCAATTTGACCTTTTCTGCAGCAGAGACAAACCAGTGGAGGAGGAACGCGTACATCTCCAGTGGTATCTTGTGGGCCATGACGACCTGTTGGTCCTCCTCCCTCGAGTCTCTGATCGCAGTGTCTATTTGTGCACTAAACCCCGACGCGATCGAATCGAGGAGTTTGCTCATGAGCGGGCCGGGGACTGCGTCCGCATGTTTGAGTAGGCTACGAAAGATGTCGAATATCTCGGGTTCGGTGATGGACTCCGAGTCGCGTGCGGTTCTGTCGACGGCATCTGTGAGGCAGGGTTGGTTAGAGACGACGTGGACATGCTGGGCTGGGCCTCAGCTCGGACGCACGTTGTAGTAAGGGGCCAGGTTCGGTTTCGTGTATGTCGTGTTCGTTGGGTATTTCGTACGAAGAGACGTCCTGGAGCGATTGTAGTTCGTCTTGCAGCTCGAATCCGTGGTTCATGTCGAGCTCGTCGTTGTCAACGGCGACAATGACATTGTTGAACGCGCTCCAATTTCGTTGTGAGAGAGTCACGTGCACGCGTCACTATAAAGGTCACGTGCTATTCAATTTCTTGAAAGACCACCACCGACGGTCCGACATCGACCATGGTAAGTCAGCGACCACGTTCAACGCTACAAATCGACAACCTATTTGCAGATCATTCCAGTCAGGTGCTTCACATGTGGAAAAGTCATCGGTGACAAATGGAACGCGTACCTGGAATTGCTCGCAAATGACACGAGCGAAGGGTAAGGCGTTCGCTGCTCTGCCCTGACCTAATCTTATGCCGGCTCGCAGAGATGCTCTTGACGAGTTACAGTTGAAGCGATATTGCTGTCGTCGTATGGTGTTGACGCACGTCGATTTGATCGAAAAGCTCCTACATTATAATCGTGCGTCATCGCAGAATCCGTTTTTCGTCGTCTTTACCAACCCTTTCTCCACAGCGATGGAGCGTGCAAAAGACAAGAACTATTAGTCTTTCGTTGTACAACCACATATGTGTGAAATGATGATGTTGTACTCTTGGCTGCTTCCCCATGACCCCCACATGAGTGGTATCTGCCTTGCACACTGCGGATAATCGATAAGCATTGACACAGGGATAAGATTCTTAACGTGGATCGTAACAAGTCCTTCTCTCCTCTTATATGTAATTCATTCCATCAGCCCGAATTGCAACCCTGGTTCCCGTCCTTCATGTATCCGGGTACGTCATGTTGACTGGTTGTTACTGACTCCCGTGTTCCCAACCCAAATTGCATCCTCCCGTCCATCAAAGATACACCTTCCTTCCGCATGCCCATTCGCCGCATTGCACGTATCAGACAGATAGCCGGCAACGGCGCCCAAGTAGTCATACGTATACCTGCAAAACGCCGTGAGTATTGTCGTCACCTCAACGCATACAACTTCTTACGTGACCGTATCCGCCGTCGATTGGATACTGCAGCACCGTCAGCCCCTTCGTGTCCCCCAAATCCAGAAGCATTACTCACAACTTTATGGTGCAGCTCGCTTGAACCCAACTCGTCACCGAATACGGCTGCATAGTGAACGTTGCTGTATTCAGCGCATTCAGCCCGTCGATGATCTGGTTACAGTCCACTTGATTAGGTCCCGTGCCTGCCACCCCCCCGCAGGTCGAGGCACAGTTTTCCCTGGTCAAGTCCACGTTGTCACGTTTCCCAACCTGCGCTTGCTCCTTGTATGGGAGAGGACGTTCAGTCTCGGTGACACCACGGGATAACTCTAAGACGTCAGTTAGTGAGCGCTCTGGGGAATAGCGATCACCTCGTGTCACCGCACCCTTTGTGGACACAGCGACAAAGCCAATCGTTCTCCCGATGCCTGCAAGGACGGGGACGAGGACGAGGAGAGCAGGGAAGCGGTCGCCTGCGATATGCATATAATCCACTTGCGTACCCACCAAAGACGACGCTTGTTCTCCTGAGGTCTTTGAAGACTCACTCTTATACATTTCAGTGCATGATTGTGCCCGACCATGATCGTTTAAGATAAACTCCTTGATAAAACCCCCCCAGGCGACGGCAATCTGCAAGGCCGGTGCGGTAAGCACGGTCGTCGTTTTCGTCACGCGAGCTCTATATATGCGATGATATGGCGGCTCAGAACGCTCCAAGATGGGTCTCGTGCACTGCTTCTTGGGCCGCATTGACCGAACGGGGTCGTCTTCGTCTCTGCAGAATGCGTGGGTACAATTTCTCACACCAACAATGCCAGGCTGAAGTGATCGCGCTGGCCAGGAAATATAGCGTGTCTTCTTACCTCCGAATGTGGCGATGTTCAGATCATCGTCTTGATCCACCTGACGCGCTTAGCCGAGCTGGCAGTTTTGTGTTATTCATTTTTTGGACTGCACAGTCAAACGTCTGCAGATTTTACCCTAGGACTCAACCTCAGTCAGCCTTTTCAGCATATCCCAGCGTCATCTCGTCAAAGTCTTCCAGCAATTCTTCCAACTGAACTTCCAGGAAATCCGCTTCTTCCTCTTCGTCCTCCCGACCTGCCTCTGCTTCTGCCCTCGCACCATCATCTGGCTCAGGACGAGCTTCATCCACGTCCATCCCATACTGCCCGCCCTTCTTCCTCTCCTTATTGACATCGTGCATCCTGACATCCTTTGCTTTGTACAGGTGCACGTTCGCCCTCAACTCAGGATCCTTCTCCAAGTCCCTCAAGAACAGCTCATAGTTCGCATTCACTTTTCTCTGGTCTCGTCCGCCCATCCTGCCAACAACGCCCTCCCACCACCCGTCTCCCCATCCCCTCCTTGTTCTTTGGCGATACCCCGCAACTTCCAAGCCCGCGTCCGACCCTTTTTCCTCCGATTCGGATACGCTTTCTTGACAAGAATCACGTCTGGAATGCGATCTGGAAGCAACGTTCATCAGCTTCGACTCGGACAACATTCAAAGCACCTTCCGCCCGTAGCTCTTCCCATACTCGTAAACCTCTCCCTACCATTCCTGAAACATCCAATATGCAGGATAGTGGTGTGGAGATTTGTGCAAGCCCAGACTGGCATTCTAGGAGATGTTCGAAACAAACCAATGCTGGAACTGGCGGTCATCTCAGGCAGCTTGAGTAGGATTCTGCATGGGTATACCCATGTGTACCACAGAGCATACCCATACCCATACTCACCAAAAACCCATACCCACATGGTGGGTATGGGTACACACATGGTGGGTATGGGTACACACATGGGTTGCAGATATCATACCCATGGGTATCTTCTAGATAGTGACCAAAAAACCTAGCTACTCAATCATCTCAATATCAGTATCTATGGCATTCCATCCCTCATCCATTACCACTTCCTCATCCTTGACATCCTCCAGCTTCATGACTTCCCCTAAATCCTCTGCCTTGATGAGACCTAATGGGCTCTATAGTCCAAGACAGAGGGCTGCATGTGTGGACTGGGCAGACAATCAAGAGTGAACATGAGACAAAAGTAGCCAGCCATGGCTGAATAAGCATTCAATGTCAACAGATGTAGCTAAGAGTCATAAAGTCAATGATGTAGGATAGACATCAGCAAATCAGTCAAGTTCACACAGTGGTACAGTGAGTACAGTGCACTACAGTGACCACAGGCAAAAAAATTATTGTTTGTATAGCAAACAAATCCACTTTTAAGCATATTTTACAACTGCATCATTCGCTGCGGTTCCCACTTTATTCCCCTAGGCTCCCCTGTCATCGCAAAACTCACCACTGCCACTGAACTTGCCATGGCCACCGAAAAAGCCAAACCAATAGTCTTGCTTCCCCCTGAATATGAGAAATACGCCTCGGTATTCTCTAAAGAAACTGTGGACCATCTCCCACCTTCTCGCCCATATGATCATGAAATTAACCTCAATGACTCCTTTGTACCCAAAGTTGGGAAAATCTACCCTTTATCGCCCAATGAGCAAAAAGCCACTGAGGACTTCCTCGAAGAAAACCTCTGTGCTGGAAAGATTTGACCCTCGAACTCCCCCCAAGCCTCACCATTCTTCTTCATTAATAAGAAAGATTTGTCCCTGTCAAGACTACCGATACCTTAATGAACGTACCATTTGTGACGCCTATCCACTTCCCTTAATCTCCGACCTCATCGACAAACTCAAAGACGCCAAGGTCTTCACCAAGTTTGATGTATGATGGGGGTATAACAATGTCTGAATCAAAGATGGACACCAATGGAAAGGAGCATTCATTACTCATAAAGGACTCTTTGAACCCCTGGTCATGTTCTTTGGTCTCACGAACTCCCCCACAACCTTTCAATGATTCATGAATGACTTGTTCCGAGATATGATCTCTGAGGGATGGCTTGTCATTTACATGGACGACCTCCTTATCTTCTCCCCAGATGAAGCCACCCACATTGAATGAACCAAATGGGTTCTTCAACGGATGGAAGAACTCAATCTTCATCTGAAACTTGAGAAATGTTCCTTTGCCGTCAAAGAGGTGGAATATCTAGGAATGATTGTCAAACCTGGACAACTTGCTATGGACCCTGTCAAACTTGAAGGAATCGCCAATTGGCCTGCTCCAACCAAAGTAAAGGAAGTCCGCTCATTCCTTGGCTTTGCCAACTTTTACTGACGATTCATCTCTGACTATTCCACCATCGCATGCCCTCTCATTGATCTCACCAAAAAGAACTTGGGATGGAACTGGACAGAAGCTTGCCAAAAGTTGTTCAATGCCCTGAAGGAACTATTCCTTTCCAAACCAGTTCTTCGCCTCCCCGACCCCACCGCCCCCTTTGCAATTGCTACCAATGCTTTGAAATATACTTCAGGAGCTATTCTTTTACAGATTGATGTCAATGGTGATTGGCACCCCTGCTCCTATCTCTCTACTTCGTTCTCCCCCGCAGAACGAAACTATGACATCTATGACCATGAACTCCTGGCCATCATCCGTGCTCTCAAAGCATGGTGTCATTACCTTCATGGCTCCCCCTTCCCTGTACAAGTCTTCACTGACAACAAAAACCTTACATACTTCTGCCAGGCCCAAAACCTCAATCGACACCAAGCACGTTGGCTTCTAGACCTTGCGGACTTTGACCTGAAAATGATCCACATCCCCAGCTGCCTACTTGCTGGTCCTGATGCCCTATCCTGATGCCCTGATCTTCACCCTGATACTCCAGATAACACGGGAACTGTACTCCTCCCTGACTCCCTCTTTGTCCGTGTCATTGACACTGCCTTGCATTGGAAGGTCTCATCCTCCTCCAAGGATGATCCCCTCGTTCTGAATGCTCTACACGCACTTGATGGATCAATACCTCCCACATTCTGTTCTCGGCTGTCCGATTGGGCCTTTGACAAAGGTATCCTTACCTACCAAAGTCACGTTTACATTCCCCCTGATGAATCCCTTCGCTGCTCCATTGTCTCCCCCTGATGAATCCCTTTGCCGCTCCATTGTCTCCTGCTGCCATGATCACGCTTCCACTGGTCACCCTGGCTATCTTAAAACCCGGCAACTTGTTGCCGCTGAGTTTTGGTGGCCTGGTCTCGCACAGTTTGTGTGCAAATACATAGAAGGATGCTCCTCCTGCCAACAAGCCAAAGCAAACACACATCCCACCGTCCCCTCTACCTCTCCAATCTGCTCCTCGGCCTCTCGCCCATTCCAACAAGTCTCTTGTGATCTTATCACTGACCTCCCCTCTTCTGCCGGCTTCGATTCCCTTTTGGTCGTGGTTGACCATGGCCTTACTAAGGGGGTAATTCTTTGTCCCATGAAGAAAACTGTCTCCATCCAAGGCATTGCCACATTCTTTTTTCACAAAGTTTATAAACACTTTGGGCTATATGACAAGATCATCTCTGACAGAGGTCCCCAATTTGCTTCTGCCTTCGCAAAAGAACTTGGAAAATTTCTGAATTACAATCTCGCCCTCTCCACCGCTTATCATCCCCAAACTGATGGCGAAATTGAATGTGTAAACCAGGAAGTTGAAACCTATTTGCACATCTATTGCAGAAATAACCCCATCTCATGGTCTGAACACATGACTCATGCCGAATTTGCTCATAATCACCACATTCATTCAGTGACAAATCAATCTCCATTCTATCTCGTGATGGGATATGAACTCCATGCCCTTCCTACTATCATACCTGATTCTCATCTCCCCGCTGTTGAATCCTGCCTCAAGGAACTCTTTGCCACAAGAAACGAAGCTCTCGCCGCTCATGAGCTCGCTCGCCAAGTAATGGCAGCTCGAGGAAACCGAGGCTTCGTCCCATTCTCCAAAGGAGACAAAGTATGGTTAGAAGCAAGGAACCTAAAACGCCGCTCTCCCACTCCAAAGTTTGATCCGAAGCGAGAAGGACCCTTTGTCGTCACTAGGGTCTTATCCCCCCTCACTTACCAACTCTGCCTTCCAAAAACCTGGAGAATCCACCCTGTCTTCCATGCTTCTCTCTTATCGCCCTATCATGAAAACAGCATACATGGCCCGAACTTTCCTTCCCCACCACCTGACCTTATCCAAGGGGAAGAAGAATACGAAATTGAAAAGATCCTACGCCACTGCGGTCCCCCTTCTTGCTGCATGTTCTTGATCCGATGGAAAGGTTACTCTGCGGAAGAAGACTCTTGGACCCCAGAATGGAACCTGAATAATGCAAAGTCTGCCCTCTTAGATTATAAAAGCCTTCACCCCTCCGTCTTCTCTCCTCTGTAGCACCTCTCTCTACAAACACCATGTCTTCCCAACAAACCTCTCTCACTTCTGAATCTTCTGTCACTGCCTCGACCCCACCTTCTCCTTCTTCCACACTCGCTGATCCTGGATGGGGCTCTAACCCCATTGACACTATTGAACCCCCCACTCACACTGTTACCTTCCACGTCACTCCCGATGAAACCGTATCTATGTCTATCCCAATCGCCCATCCCATTCCCCAGTCTCCCATTACTTCTCCCTCTGTTCATTTTGCCCCCCCCCTGTATCCAGCCCTTGACCTGTCCTCGCTGTCAATATTCCCATCTATGCCAACACTGTCAGAGAGGGAACCCCCTCCCCTCGCTATGCAAACAACATTGCTTGCTATATTTGTGACACTGGCATGGCTATTCCTATTGACTCCCACCTGGACATGAACTCCGCATTCCTGGCCTTGTATAAGGCATTCCACCAGATCCAATGCCTCTCCCTTGTCACCAACAAAATTACCACCTTCTCAACGGACTGCATGGATCGTAATTGGGTATCTTCTACCCAACAAAACATCTTGCACGAACTTCACCAGGTCATGTACCAAATGGAGTTTGGAGAATTCCTCCAAGACATTGACAGATATGCCGTCGAGCTCACCACCTCCAGAATTGCTAACTCTGGAACCTATCCTTTACAACACGAAAGCTCCTCATCTTTGTCTTATCATTCAGTGCGCTCCCCATCCACCCTGTCTGCCTCCTCGTCTGCCTTGTCTCCTGAGGAACTCCACGCCATGAACGAAGCTGAGAGAACCCATACCCACCAGAGTCAGTTGCACTATGGCCATCTCCATACCAACCCTCTTCTTCCTTCAGACCCGAGATACCGTGACACATGCTTTCAATGCCATCGCCTAGGACACATTCGCCACAATTGTCCCATATATCAGTGCTCTGTCATGGGCTGTCGCCAATGGGCCCCAGGACACAGCCAAGCGAACTGTCCCATTGCCACTCGCCATCCCATTCTCCTCAGCCGGCTCTCGGCCACTCGTCCCCCAGGACATCAACCCTTGGCCGCCCACATCTCTGGTCATTCCCACAGAACCCCTGCGCCTAACTCGTTTCGAACTCCCCAACATGGTTCAAACACATCCTCCAGCTCTTCCCGTTCTTCCCGCTCCTACCGATCCTCCAACTCGGGACAAGGCCTTCCCATCCCTCCTCCTCGATGGTCCACTTCCCCCAGATGTCACTCCCCCTCCCCGGAGTTAGACAATGTCATTGATGAAACTGGTTATGCTAACATCACTGGTTCCCCAGGATATTCATGCATGGGCCTCTAATTACCTTTTGACATGGTCTCAGGGCTAATACAGGGGTAATGTTATGACTTGTTCTTTTTCTTTCCTTTCTTCCTATGCTTTCATCTGTACTTGCATCAAACCCATTAGTTCAACTCTCTGCTTTGGACAATGTTTCTTTTATCGCTGACTCACCCATGTTTACTCATCCCTATCTGCTATCTCACTTGCTCCATCAGCGATTACTTCCTTCACCTTCTATTCCATTCTACGCTGACTCACCCATGTTTACTCATCCCTATCTGCTATCTCACTTGCTCCGTCAGTGATCACTTCCTTCACCTTCTATTCCATTCTATGGCTTTCCTTGACTGACCCTAACTATGTCTGCCCTTAGTCTTGTAACCAGGTGTATAAACCCACTATACCTATCTCTTGTACTTTAGCTTAGATCTCCTTGATCATCACCTTGAATCTATTCCTTTTGTCTCAAGCTCCTTCTGGCCGTTGACCAGTTGCTTTGAAAACCCTTGAAACCCTTGAAACTCTGAACCCTTGTGTTCCCCTGTGGAACATCTTCCTTGGACTTTGTGCTACCATTAAGTGCACGCTATCTCTTAGAACCTTCGACTTGATCTTCCGAGGCTATGCTCATCCCTACCTGGGCCAAGCCTAACAATCCTCATAGTTGCCTCATGCTTTTTCCTTTGACTCACTTTCCCTTATTGTCCAATAGCATCAACCCATCTTATCTAGGCTATGCTTATTTTTGCCTCATGGTAACCAGTATCAAGGATACTTACTACTTATGGATATACACAGCTTGGTCTGTGCACAGTCTCTCTTAGTATACATATATAGTCATACTTCATTAGTATAGTCCTTAGTCTAGTTCTCTTGTGTTTTCTCTTAGTCTTTCCTTGAGGCCTACAAGCCTAATAGCATTCCATTGTCTATAGAGACTACTCATTGCAAGTGCCCTATAGCTCATCACAACAACCATTGTTCCTAGAGAGGACTTTGGTCATTTCAGTAGGCCTCTGAACTGTCAGTGAAACGGCCCTTAAAGTGAAGCTTTCTAGGTTGCTCTGGGCTAGAGAAAGAGAAAAGAGAAAAGAAGAGTAGAGTCACCTTTAAGGGGAGAACTCCAAGAGAACAAGACTAGGGAGTCTTGGTCTACTTGGGAATAGTATTTATATTACTAGTACATGTGCACAGACCAAGCTATGCTACTACTATATATAGTAAGTATCTTTGGTACTGGGTAATATGAGGGAAGGGCATGTACGATCATACATACATTGTGTGCATGTATGTGGCAGCATGAGGCTGCAATGCATATCTAATGTGATTGAGAAACATAGATGTGGGAGATGAGATATGCATGTTGTGAATAGAAGCAATAGAGTGGAGATGAAAAGAGTGTACATGAGTGCATGAAAGAAATAGATAGGGGTTGGAAGAAAAGAAAAACATTAAGTTCAAATGCTTAGCATAGTGATCATAACAGTCAGTGAGGGAATAGTACCTGTTTAAAGTCTTCTTGCCCAATTGGACCACCACTTGGATGGCCACAGATAGGCAATAGCATGGGTAAAACCCTGGGTACTGTTATGTTTGGCCCGGGTAGGGACAAATGTAGACCTTGAGGATACTAGTCGACGGAGGTATGGAGAGCGTGCCCTTTATGGCAGCACAAAGTCCTTGGAACAAGAGTTCTGCTGGTAGTCTAATGCTAACAGCGGTTTGAAGGTTCAAGGGTTCAAGGAGCTAGTCGAGTGCTAGCGGTGAGACTTAGATGTTTGAGAGGAGGCTTCAATGGAGTGGATTCCACAAAGTACAGGGGAATACAAGAGAGAACAAGGTAGATCTAAGCTAAGGTATAACCAAGCCAAGAGTTGGTCTAATATACACAGAAAAGTGTTTAGGGCAAGTTAAAGTAAGGGTAGGCATAGAACATTAGAGAACGGGATGGAAGGAAACCACTGACGAAGCAAGTGATAAGAGATAAGGATTACATGAAGAGAGTGAGTCAGCAGCAGGAAAAGAAAAAGAAAGTCCTAGGCAAGGTTCGAACGTTCGAGTAAGCATAGTAGTATGCGCAACAAGTAAAGTGAAGGAGAAAAGTAGAAGTTGTAACAGGTACCATCAGCCCAACCCATATCCATACCCAGAAAATACCTGTACCTGCTAGGTGGATCTCTTAGGTATTGTGCAAGAACAACATAAATTACCCCAGGGTATACCTCTACATGGGTATACCCATGGATACAGAGCAAAAATTAGAACAATTGATGTGATCTAGTAGGCTACAATATATAGAACTAAATACAAATATCATCATTGAGCACCTCCTCATCACTGAGAGCCTTTGGTAGCTCACTTACAGCCTTTATATCATCATTCTTAACAAGATTCAACTTACTTTATATTCTAAGGTAAAGGAGGGCACAGGTAGACTGGATTAGTGTTTTAAAGTCCAGTTGGCAACTGGTGGTGCAACTGGCAACTGGACCAGACCGCAACTGATCGCAACTGGACTGCAGTTGCCAGTTGCCTGGTTTTCAGACTTGACCAGTTACCAGTTGCCTATTTTGGCCAGCTTACATACAACTGATCATGAACCAGTTACAACTGGTCTTTTGGCAACTGGTCCAACTCATTCCTAGTACTGTAGGTAGACATAACAACTTCATGAGTAATGGTAACTACAGGTCAATCACCTTGTATTTCGAGTCCACAACCCTTGTCTTCCTCCAAACTCGACCCACCCCTGTTACTTCACCTGTCACCTTCCACTCACTGTGCGCGTGCCACCCAACATGATGTTGAGGTTCCCGGGCTGCCCACTTGTACTAGGATATCATAAATCACCTCATTTGTTATCGTGTTGCATTCCTCAGCCTCTTCCAGCACACATTGATCATCAATGGTGTCCCAATTGAGGGATAGACTGCTTTCAAACTCTCCTGATCCAGTCCAGTCATTAATCCTTTGTGACTTGGCCAAAGGATGGGGTAAGTCGTCATCCCCAAGTTTAAATTCCGGGAAGACCCCACTCAGGATTGCAAAATGAGAAGGCAAACTGCCCTTTCCTCTGATCACCCAATGATCCTCGTCCAGTTACAAGTATGACAGTAATCTTGTTTCAAAATCGCCATTCAAAATCCAAACCCCCAGTCCTTCCAGACCTCTACATCTGCTTCCGCATCTAGCAATACTTCATCTGTTCAGCAAGGCACTTGCCAGCTTAGTGGCAAGAAGTGGCCTTGCCCCAATTCTATGCATGAACAAGCTGAGAATGAGAGACCTTTGGCGTTCAAGCACGAAAGGCACCAGTCCAAAGCTTATCAAGGACTCATTGACAAAGAACCCGTCACGAAGAGCCCTTCCAAACAGTAGTCAGTACCAGAGCATCCACTGCCCATTCCTCCCAAAGTGACATTTATGCCAGCTCTAGCCCCACCACTTGCACCACCATCACCCTTTCTGCACCCCCTTCCTGACCAATCACTCCATCTTGCTCTTTGCTTGTGTTGAAATGTCTTCATGGGCCTCGAGCTGTGGACCAACCTGCATTGGATGGTAAATGACAGAGACAGAAAATGGTAACATTCGATGAATGTTGCAATGTACTGGAGTTTGATCAAGACAAGGAAGAAGAAGAGATCCTCTGATGAGGATGATTACGGTGAACCTGAACACCACAAGGAACTGGAGATGCATCACTCACAAGATCATGATGATGCTATGGACAACAATGGTGCAGAACAGTGTAATTCTGGGACTGTTCAACTTGTTGATGCAGACCAAAGCAGCAATGGCATTGTTGGTGGTGTGATGCAACCTACCTCTCTTCCAGGACTAGGTGTGCCCTCAACTCCCAGTCACCACTCCCTCTCTGCCCACAGATATGGAGACAGAAGATGGGGTCCCATACAGACACAGCCATTACACAGAGCGCACATGACGTTGAGCCAATGTATCATCTCCCGCAATGTCTGCCCCAGGCTTCCCCTTGCACCATTCTAGCTGACTTGTGCATGACTCTCCTTTGACACCCCTAACAGTGGATTCCTCAATGGATATATCTTCTGGCTTAGACATTCCTCTTGAGAGGTCTACGCATGTCAAGTGCACACGCCAAGAGCACCAAGTGGATGAAGTTGAAGCGGACGTCAATATGACGCCATCGTCACCAAGCCCAGCAAAGAAACCTGCATGCAGCAAGCACTCCAATCAAGATTCTCTCATTCCACGCTTCGAATTACAATTGCCAAGAGATGAAAGCTCCCCCAAGATTTGTCATAGCAGTGGGTTTATATAAATGTCCCTTTCCATTTCTGATGCTGATGATTATAATGTAGCCTTTTCTATTGCAGACCCTTTCTCTATATCAAACGTGAAGGAAGAGGTTGGTGAGCTGTCCTTTACTTCATTCGACAATCCTCTAGACCCTACAAACTTGTCTATCGGTCAGTCGGAGGTGTCCTTGTCGAAAGTGCAAGTGCAGAAGGACTGGGAGATGGGCCATTGCATCATTTGCTATGAATACTCCTCCCCTTCCTAACCCTCACTCTTTCTCCACCTTCGGTTCATTCCATGTCCCTGTCCCTGCTCCTACTCCTAGCATCACATCACACATGACATCTCCTTCAGAGATGGTGCCTCAACTATCTGATTCCCTGCTCAACATCTCATCCAGACTCACTGGCTCTCCTGCCCTCAGATCTGTATCCCCATCCATGTGGACAGGGTCTCCCCTGTGCCAGGTTGCAAGCATGCAAGAATTGCATAGCGAGTGTATTCCAGGGATGAGAATTAGCAGAGAGGATGTTCATATGAGGTTGATGTGGCAAAGGAGCATGGAAAGCCCATTGGGATCACCTGCCCCTGGTTCCCCCATACCCCATGCAGAGCTGCTTGCAGCTGAGAAAGTGGATGGAAGGATAACCGATGGACAGAGTAATGTTGGATGTCAGAGGATCGAACAGGGAGGATGAGTGATGCTTGGACACAACATCTGGAATTGTTGATATCAGTGCTGATCTTGCGATCATCCAGACCATTGAGAAGTGCACGATATGTTCCACTACTGTCAATGCTGACGGACAAGAAGATGTCGAACATAATGAAGAGGACACAATGCATGTCCTGCAATCACAGATGACGATTCACTACCTACCTGACCATCAATAGCAGAGCCGCTTTGATCACAGTCATCATAGTCTACACCACAGCTGCAGTCAAGTTTTGGTATGCTCAAGACAAGCTTCAATCTAAGTGGAAGTGAGATTCGGTGGGATCCATCCAACCCGGCGAAATGTGGTCTGCCCTCAACCAACTTATGGACAATGTCAAAGGCAGTTCTGGCCCAAGCACCAAGAAGCAAAACGCATGCTCCCAGGTTCAGGCGGTGTTGGTGATGGAGGGTATCAAAGCCAGCCAATACAAGCAGTGACACCAGAGATGATAGCATGCAGACAGAGATTGATATTATCCGCTACTAGTTCTACTACCCTTCTTGATGTATACCTTGAATTAATTGCGGCTGTAATTAGTTCAAGTTGTTTCAGTGTAGATAGCAAAATAGACATAAACATCTAGCTGCCAGTGTGTCACATAGCAACTTGCTTGAGCTAACTGCAGCTCAGGTTCAACCGCTCGTGCATCACCACCTTCAACACTCCCAATGACTACATCGCACTAGGTTGCGCTTACACTCGGTTTTTACAAATACTAGACCCAGTGCACATATTCAATCACCTTGCCACACTCTGCAATAAGTTTTTTTTTACTTAATCTAGCGTCATGTTCACTAATGGTATAAAATCCATCATGACTGCCTCACAAAAGGTTGTACTCTACTGGAGACACTTCTCTACTGGACATGTGCTAACTCGCTGACTTGTTCAATGGCAAACAGTAGAGAGATGCCCTCAACCAACCCTACCAATGCTCTGCCTTCTCTACTAGAGCAAGATGCGCCTCGTCGATCCAAGCGGAATAACGCCGGTCAAGGTGGTGCTCGGCAACAGCTCGAGAAGGTCACAAATGTAATTGATCAATCCCAACAAGCGCCCAGGCAGAGATCAGTGGTTCCAGACAATGTACCACTGAATCCTATGGCCCCCACCCCTCGACATAGGAAGGTCTCTCAGAAGCCTTGGAACTTGACAAAAGTCTGTCTTTACATTTTTACACAGACTCGTCGCAAGGGTACTAATGCATTTAAATAGAACTCGACCAAGCACGCAATCTCCGAAGACTCGAGACCAGGCTCGTCCGTTCAGCCTGGCATGGCGGCACCTCAGTCTGAAGTTTCAGTTTTCTCGGTGCCTGAACCCGAACTTCATACAGCTGTCGCGGGGTCTAGGTTCGGTTTGCAGGTTGAAGCTCCCAGGCCACCTTCATTTGTTGGGCCACAATCCACCCGTGACTACAAACAACAACGGATCAGGTACCAAGGTCGCCCACAAACTACATCGGAATGCAGCAACTCGGGACACCGTCAGTCTGGCACGTGTAATGAGAATGCAGTTCGAGGCACCCCAGCCAAACCCCACACTAGTAGTCGATCATATGCTGATACTTTACGGCTGCCTTCTCCTCGTCGTCTTGTGCTGCAAGCTGCCTCCACTACTGCCACCAATCGTGCTAAAGTCGGATCACAACACCACTCAGCACCCCTTTCCATAATTAACGAGCATTCATTGACAGCGGCAGCTGATCCTACCACCACCCGTCCTAACATGGATAAGCAAATCGCGGCTGTACAGGTTGCCCCAAAACCTCAAGGCAATGTTATTCCACAGCGCGCAAAGTCAAGCCAGCATGTACCAGAGTTTTCAAAATCATGCGATGTGTTTGGTGGCGACAGCGATTTATCGCTAGCCAGCGGTTCAGAGGCTGATCACAATGCATCACTTGTCCCAAAGCTGTGGAGTGAGCACCGTGGGGTGGATGACAATGAACCACGGGCCAGAGGGAGTTCTCCTGTTGACAACGGTGGTCTTTATGGAGCTGACGACGAAGATTTTTATGCCAACGACCCTCCTGACGTGGGCCTAGGCGTTGATTTCCAGGGAGACGATCTCTACGTTGACGATGATCGAGACACGAGGAAAGACATTGATCCGCAGGACGATCAAGAATTCCCCGACAACCTTGATGACGGTATGTTTAACTTCCGATTTTGTTTTATTTTATTTTTTACTGATTGTATTCCAGCGATAGACACGGATTTCAGCGAAGACGGCGAAGAGCGACAGCAATGTGGTGACAAAAACAGACGGATCTATGTTGACGATGATCGAGACACGAGGATGGACGTTGATCCGCAGGATGATCAAGAATTCCCCAACAACCTTGATGACGGTATGTTTAACTTCCGATTTTGTTTTATTTTATTTTTTACTGATTGTCTTCCAGCGATAGACAATGAAGACAGCGAAGAGCGATGCCAACATGGTGACAAAAACAGACCGATCTCTCCCTGTCCCCGTTCCCATCAACATCACCCCTCCCATGAGATTGCACCCCCTCAGGCTGAGTGACGACTGAGCCCTCCCCCCAGGATTGAAGACAGCGAAGAGTGACGCCAACATGGTGACAAAAACAGACCGATCTCTCCCCATCCCCATCCCCATCAACATCACCCCTCCCATGAGATTGCACCCCCTCAGGCTGAGCGACGACCGAGCCCTCCCCCCAGGATTTCAGTACCTTGCCGAAATTCCTTAACAAACTCTCATGTCCAGCGGAACCCCATCCTTCAATGGACTTCTTCACTCCAGCCATGAGCCCCACGTAACCATGCCCCTTCCACGCAACCCTCGCAGTCTCAACATGCCCGGCGGCATACTCCTCCCCCCCAAGCATCTCGACAGCTGCAACGACCACAAGCACCTGTTCCTCAAGAAGATCCACTGCATCAATCTTCGGAGCATGACTGTCCGCAACGGGCTGACACTGACCGGCGTCAGACCACTTCACCTCGCACTCAAGGAAACAGAGCGGAACCATTCAAGGACGGTCAAGTAAGTAACCATGCCATGATAGCTATCGGCCAGCTTACACTTAGTCTCAGGCCAATGTGGACTACAATGTAGTCGATCGTCACCACAAACGTAACCGTCATCCTCGTTCTCCTTCCCCCACCTATCTCCAAGGGGTTCAGAATGGGGCCCACTGCCATCCGAGTCAAAAGAAATCAAAGCTTGGTGCACCTGATCAAGATGAGCGAGGTAGCAATGCAGGGACTGAACAATCGGACAGCTCCCAGACTCTCACATTGGTAAACCAAGACAGGTCTCGTGCTCCCTCTCATCAAGGTGGTAAGTACTCGAAGACATCCAAGGCTGATGTCTTGGTTCGCCCCATCACCATGGCCTTTTTCGGTCTGCTGTGGTCCAAACTTTTGGACGAAGGGAAGGTGAAGCTCTGCCTGCACCTCACGACTGAAGATCCATTTCCCCCCCGCGAAACAGCTATTGATGGCATCTGTACGGAAATTATTGTCGAGTTAGTGATCAAGTATGAGGAGGAGGGGCTAGAGCTCGAGGCCGGTGAGCTATCTATCCTGCCAGTACCATATGACTTGAATCCTAATTGCTATTCATAGGATTTTATCCCGAGTATGGGAGGGAAATGGTGATCATCGTAAGTTCATAGTACTCTTGTAATGGTTGAGCTGACAAGTCATTCTTCTCAGTTATATTCAGACATGCAGACCTTTCGTAGCGAGGTCAAGAAATGTGTCACTCGTAGCGTTGCAGAGGACTACCACCTATTCCCGCCCGAAACCCTTCAGAGCGAAACAGAACGAATTGAATTTGTCAAGAGTAAAGCGGCACAGCTTCTTGCGAATGCTCGATTCTTACGCGGTGCTCCTGACAGCTTGGTGAGACTCACCTTTGGATTCCCTGCCTCGAACTTGACACTTTTGTAGGGGAAAACCAGCAACCTCGCGCATCCCGCCCTCAAAAAGGTCTGCCTTGCTTACTTCTATAGCTCGAGTGATAAGGCGCTACGTCAGTTCCCCGACTTTCAAGAATACATCCCGGAGAGAGCGCTGCTGCTCGTCGCAGCAATCGTACATCACGTTGTTCTTGAATTCAAGCTACTGACATATTTCCGCATCATTCTAGGTTCGTTTCGTGTTGGAAATCTTTGCAGCCCACGGGTTCAACAAGCGCGTTTCAATCAACATGGAACAAGTTGAAGGCTACTACAACAACCTTTGCCGGCTCCTGAATCAAGTCGCGGCTGATGAATACCATGGGCCAAAGCTTGATAACATGCGTCATCAATGGGCGAAGATTGGGATGTGAGTATTGTTGCATTTTAAACATGCAACATGCTAAACACTATCTAAAGGACTGGATACACTCCCAGCAATCCCATCCTCGTCAACTCGCAAGACTGGCAGGTTGTATTAGATTAATGCTATTCCTGTATTCCATTGATTAGTTGAATATATTGGTTCTATTTCATTGGGCTGGGTGTACGAAATATGAACCAGTACGCTATAGGGTGAGACAGTACTGTGCACAACCAACAGACTCGTACAATACTGTACAGACTGGACTGATACATCGAATCTGTACAGCGTTGTGTAGTATACGGGTAAACTGTCGGTTCCGCACAGTGCTGTACAGGCTGGGGTGTTATGCCGGGTCTGTACAGTGCTGTATGGTATGCTGGCAACCATTGGTTCGGCACAGTGCTGTATGGCATGCCATCACCGCACAGTACTGTCACAGTCGTGACGATGGTAACAGTGCTGTACAGCACTGTGACAGCAGTGGACAGGGGGGGACCTTCCTGTGATACTGTAATCCCTGGACAGCCATGTACAGTTCTGTACAGAGGCT
>JBBPTD010000101.1:0-56772 GCA_038093895.1 Boletus aff. mottiae
TTATTCATAAAACCAGAAAAATGCACTTTCCACACCACAGAAGTCGAGTTTCTGGGTATGATTGTAGGAAAAGATGGATGAAACAAAGGTTCAGGCCATTCTGGAATGGCCCACACCCAAGAATGTCTGAGGAGTTAGAAGCTTCTTGGGACTAGCAAACTTTTACTGAAGGTTTATCCAAGATTACGCCAAAGTGACTAGACCACTTAATGATCTCACGAAGAAGGAGAACCCCTTCGAATGGAAGCAAGAGAAACAGGAAGTGTTTGACATGTTGAAACATCATTTCACTACCACCCCTGTTCTTGCATTCCCTGATGACGACGCCCAATTCTGCCTAGAATGTGATGCCTCAGATTACACCACAGGAGCAGTGTTATCTATTCAGAAAAACAACAAATGGCACCCAGTTGTCTATTCCTCTCATTCTATGTCTCTGCAGAAACAGAATGACCCTATTGCAGATAAAGAAATGCTCAGTGTGATTCGTTCACTAGAGATCTGGCACCACTACTTAGAAGGCGCACGCCATGAATTTGAGATCTGGAACAATCATGCAAATTTGCAATTCTACATGACTTGCCAAGATCTGAACAGGCGGCAAGCATGTTGGGCACAATATCTATCTTGCTTCAATTTCAAATGGTTACATCAGCCTGGAGCTACTATGGGAAAAGCAGATGCCCTCTCTAGATGAGAAGATCATACCATCAGTCTTGAAGGCAACAATAAAGGAGTATTAGTCATTTCCCTGGAGAAGATTAGAGCACAACATGTTCTGCTCTCCGATGAAGGGGACCAAATCAAAAACCGCATCTCTGACACAATCATGCATTTTACTGAAGAAGATATCAGCACATTATGTAAAGATTGGAAAGTTTGTGTGGAGAATGATGGATTTCTTTATGACATGTTCTGCAGGCTGTACATGCCTGATGACACTGATCTCCACATGGAAGTTGTAAGGCTTCACCATGACACCCCTATGGCTGGACATGCCAGTTCAGACAAGACACTAGACCTGCTGCAGCGCAGCTATTGGTGGCCAGAATTGGCTACATTTATCAAAAGTTATATCGCTCAATGCAATCGATGCCAATGGTTCAAGGGAACTAATCAGGCTCCAGCCAGCTTATTACAGCCACTTCCTATTCCTGACCATCCATGGGAACACATCTTGGCGGATTTCACTATGGATCTTCCCCTATCCCAAGGCTATGACTCTATCCTGGTAGTTGTCAGATTCTCCAAGGAAGTTGAACTCATTTCCTGCACAAAGACCACCATGGCTCTCGATACAGCTAAATTATATCTAAACCACGTCTGGAAGCATCATGGTCTTCCATTCACAATCATTTCCAACAGAGGACCCCAGTTCGCCAGCACAGTCATGGCCAACATCTGCTGATCTCTTAGCATTACCCCTAAATTATTCATGTCTTTCCATACTCAGACAGATGGCCAGACTGAATGCATGAATCGCAAAGTACAGTAGTACTTCCAAAAAGCAAGATGAATGGGCCGCTTGGCTACCTATAGCCCAGTTCTCCATGAATACAAAGAAAGCCACTGCCATGGGAAAGTCCCCTTTTGCAGTTACACGGTCATATGAACCCCAAACGGGCATTGAGTCATGCCAATCGAAGGCACCAGCCGCCCTTGATTTCACAGACTGTATGGCCACCACGTTGGATCAAGTCAAAAGTAATTTATTAGCAGCCCAGGACCACATGAAACTACAAGCGGATAAGTGGATAAGCACTGCTCTGATGCCCCTAAATATCAAATCAGTGACAAGATGTGGCTTTCCACATCCAACCTGCGTTTGACACACGCATCTTATAAATTAACTGAGTGATGGCTTGGACCTTATGAAATCATGAGGCTGAGGGGCCCCAATGCTATAGAACTCAGGCTGCCTTCTTCCATGAGGATCCACCCTGTTATTAATGTCTCTCGCCTTAAACCATATAAAGACAGATTGCCTGGCCAATCCACATTCAAACCCAGTCTGGTTCTGGTAACTGAGGATCGTGATGATGAATACAAAGTGAATTTCATTGTTGATTCACACTACAAGGGCCACCGCATTGAATATTTGATCCATTGGAAGGGCTATGATGAAACAGATCGGACGTGGGAACCCAGATCTAATCTCACACATGCTAAGGATGCTATCTCCAACTTTCACAAAGCACACCCTTTCGACCCTAGGACCTTATCTATGGACCCTGAAATGTTTTCTTCATTATTCCAAGGCTGTACAAACTTCACCACACTGAATCCTTGCCACCTTCCCTTTCATTGCCTGGAAGTTGATCTATAGACCAGGGGAACACACATATATAAGGCCAACATTCCTTCCATTCAGCATTCACTATTCATAACCCACAATGAACACACTCACACTCCACAACACCTACATCCTTGGCTACTTTGCCTTGGAAATCTATATCCTCTTCCACCTTTACATGACATTCCCCTTTCTCTATAACATTCTTATCAAATTCCTCACCAACCAATATGACACCACTATATTTCATTATCATTATTGCTACTTCTGGTTTCTTGAAACCCTTCCTCCTCCAAATCACATGTGATACGTCACCCCCCTACCAGGAATCCTCCCTTGTCGCCTAACCCCTTTTGATGAAGGATACTGGCAACAACATCTATGCATCCCTCATTCCCAATCATTCCGCTCACATGGTTCTTTTTCTTCCACCATCTCATCTTCCTCCTCCTCTTCTTCATCAGACAATAATGAATTCCCCTATGGTCTACCCATTAGTTCTCGCACATTTGCTATTGAACAGGATGAGGCCAACTACTGGGATCCCGCCTATGGCAATGATGAAGCTTGGGGACAGGACACTCCTGAATGGGAGCAGGAGGAACACTGGTCAAATAATGAGACAGAGACAGGCCTCAAACCTTCTACTAATGATGAAGTCTGGGAAGTCAGTATTGCAGATTTAGATCCGAGCCCAATGCTGTTATGACTTGTTCTCTTTTCTCCTTTGTTCCTTTGTTCTTAATGCCTTTACACTTGTACTTGCATCAAACTCGTCAGTTTAACTCTCTACCTTGGACATTATTTCTTTTATTGCTGACTCACCCATGCTTACTTGTTCTTATCTGTTATCCCACTTGCTTTGTCAGCAATTACTTCCCTCACCTTCTATTCCATTCCATGGCTTTCCTTGACCGACCCTAACTATGCCTGCCCTTAGTCATGTAACCAGATATATAAACCCACAATACCTATCTTTTGTACTTTAGGTTAGATCTCCTCAATTATCACCTTGAATCCACTTCTCTTGTCTTAAGCTCCTTCTGGCTATTGACCAGTTGCTTTGACCCCTTGAACTCTCGAAACCTTGAACCCTTGTGTTTCCTTGCAGAACATCTTCCTTGGACTACATGCTACCATTAAGTGCATGCTTTACCCTTGAACCCTTGACCTAGTCTTTCGAGGCTACACTTGTCCCTACCTGGGCCAAGTGTAACACATGCTAAACTACACTCAGACTCTTCATTGATGCAACCCTATCAACTTCAACACCTTCCATCCACATTCCCAACCACACTCGCATTCATTAATGGTGAATATGGAAGAACCCAGCATTCATGCTTGGGGAAACAATGGAGACATGCCTGATAGCCTGATCTCTCAGGCGAGCGATCCTGTTCCTTCAGAATCCAATGGGGAATTCCAGGACCTGGAAGACATTTGATCAATCAGGATGCTTGATCATAGGACAGGGAAAGTGTTACAATCGCTACAATAAGCATTTGGACTTAACATTTTTCTTTTCTTTCTAACCCCTATTCTTCTTTCACGATCTTATCTGTTTCTCTTTTCATCTCCGCTCTATCACTTCTATTCACACATGTGTATCCCATCTCCCATATCTGTGCTTCCTATTCACATTAGATATGTACTACAGCCTCATGCTGTCACATACATGCGCTTTCCTCATGTTACCCAGTGCCAAGGATACTTACTATATATAGCAGTAGCATAGCTTGGTCTGTGCGCATGTACCAGTAGTATAAATACTATTCCCAAATAGACCAAGACTTCCCAGTCTTGTTCTCTTGGAGTTTTCCCCTTAAAGGCAACTCTACTTTCCTCTTCTCTTTTGTCTTTCTCTAGGAAGTAGCAACCTAGCAAGCTTCACTCTACAAGTGAGTCTTTAAGGGCCATTTCAACAGAAGTGTTATATACACTAAAAGTCCAGAGGAGATCTGGATCCGTAAATACTGTGCAAAGCAATCTACATAGGAGCAGAATGAGGATTGGAGCAGAGCATGGAACACAGCTGGGGTGGACTGTACTGATCGACAGGTGAATTGCAAGCTAGAGCTGAAGGGGGTTGATTAAAGGTACAGAGTTTGGAGGTACAAGTCTGAGGTATGTCCGCTGACTTGAGGTCAGAGGTTGTCCAAGGTATTCTGGAGTTGGAACAGAGTTGGAACAGAGCTGGACTTGTCAATATCTAGGTCTGAGGTCAAACAGTGTTCTGAGGTATTCAGGAATTGATCGGAGTTGGACTTGGTGAATTTCTGGGTTGTAACAGTGCCGCCCTCCAGTAGCATCGTGAGTGCATTCTCATTCAGCACAAATGAAAGGATCTCATTCTTCCCACACAGTCTAGCATTTCAGAGCTCCTTGCCAAGGTAGAGGAGATCAAGCAACTCCAGTATGTGATCAGCATCAATTCAAACACCACACTGAGGCTTAGCATGGAGGTAATTGAGGCCATCAGTGCTCTCAGGAAAGATTTGTAGTAGTTGATAAACAAGAAAACCTGTTGACCATGGATGCAGATTATATAGTATTGTGCAATCTTTCAACACGGGTCATTTTGCAGAGATTTTTTCCTGGTGGTTTTTGTGGGATTCGAACCTGTGGTTCAGTGCTCAGCACTCAGTGTCCTAGTCTGCACACCCATCCCCTCTGCTGTGCTTGTTTTCTTTTGTACTGCAGCCATCTCTGTTTACATCCTCACAGACAACTATGTACTCTCTGTACATACATTCTCCAGTCTTCTCCCAACTCAACTCATCTCATATGTCGTCCCTTGGTCCAGACGGTCATTGCTCACCATGAATTTCCAGAACTGTAGGGTATGCACCATCCTTACTCCAACATATGCTGCTCATCAACCAATGAACCCTGAAGAACATCGCTGGCCAGACCCTAGTTGGATTGCGGTTCTGGAATCAAGTGTGTTACCATGCATCCACAATCCATTGACTAACAGCTGTCATCCAGGTGAACGAAGCTGGGAAAAGTGAATGGGTGTTTGAGAGTATGAGACATGAGTGGTCGCATTGTCCATGGCTCCTCCAGCTGATCCATGCTTGGCCTTTCTGGCCAGCAGACCCTATGGACTCCAGGTTGGTGATGTTGTTGATCATTATATCTATCCATACTGAATGGAGCCAGTGCAACAGAATGTTTTGGGTAGGTCCCTTTGAAAGCCATCAAGTGATGATCGGAATACATGATAATATTATCAGGCTACCCTTCATGCTTTCCCAGCGTTTTGATTGCTCTACCTCATATCCATCATCCAGTTCAGTTTTGTGTGAGTAGCCGCATATGCATGTCTTTTCCAATCACTGCTCACCATCAGTCAGTTTTGTACTAACTGTCATTCTTGCATTAATGTTTAATATCACCATCACCATAGGCTTCACATACACATGAGTACCAATCACATATGAATCCCACATTCTATCTCATAGCAATACCATTCTAGCGACAGGGATGCAAAGCAGTGGTGGGCAAATAGTATTTCAGGTTCAGGTTATGGGAATGAGAATGGGTGGACTCAGTGCACAACTCTTGACCAGTGCCATCAAGAATAGCATTGGTAAACTCTTTGGGTAGTATTGCATAGTCAAGCTCATATTAAACAAACAAACAACAATGCATGCAAGTAGCCATATCCAATATATTGGAGGTTAAATTATCTTGGCCCAGAGCTATCCACCAACAAAGTAATGCTCAGCTCCTCAGCATTCAGGTTATGGTGATCTGGGTCTTGCAAAATGTCTGTTAGTGTTATCACAGAAATTTTGGGCTGGAAGTGCTGCAATAGAATGAGCACCATATTATGTGACGTATTCTGAGAGCATTGGAACTGACTTGAGAATTTTGCTAACACTGAATTGAACTCTCTGACGTGACTTCCAAGCACTGAAGATCAATGTCATCATTCAAGTTGTCCTCATCACTTTAGAATGATATCCAAGCCTACTTGCGGCCTAATCAGATACTAGGAAATGGGAAACTTGAACTGAGCATGATCAAGAACTCGGCAGATTGATATAGACAATCCCAGTATAGAGGCAAGGTAAGCATGGTGTCCAACTGCTTGCTTGTGGTTCATTAGGATCTGACCTGTAATTAGTATGATATCCACCTTTGTGCTACTCCCAATGGTTGTGCTTTGTTGGTTGTTTCCATGAAGAAATATTTTCTGATCCCAATAACCACCCATAAGTTTGCCAAGATGGTACATGAATGACTCTTATCCAGAGTCTGCAGCTTCTTATGGATTCTTGCAGGCTCATGATGATTGCCATGGATGACAACAATGGGTTCACGCTATATGCTACTATTCTTGCCAACAAGCACCAGATCTTCTGGCACACCAAGGATGGTATCCAGCAACCTAACTATATTGGCTCCATTCTCCATGCCTCCACTGTCCACATTGGTTCTGATCCTAGAACTGCCAAGGAGGTTTATGTTCCCATCTGCAGCGTGCTCCTGATGGTCCACCCTAACAACATCGTCCTCGGAGGTTGGGACATCTCGAGCATGCCCATGGATGAGGCAATGGAACATGCTCATGTACTATATTATGATCTCCAGAATTAAGTGAAGCCACACATGGCTCTCCTGAGCTCACCTCTTCCTTCAGTTCATTACCCCGACTTCATCACTGTCAATCAAGAATCCCATACCAATAACATTATCCCCAGTACTGATAAACAGGCTCATCTTGAGCATATTTGTGCTGACATCTGCTGCTTCAAAGCTGAGAACCAACTTGACTGTGTTATTGTGCTCTGGACAGCCAACATCAAGCATTACAATGACATCATCCCTGGCATGAACCACATGGCCCACAATGCTTCTTGCTTCTATCACTCTGAGGTGTCTCCCTTGACCCTTTTTGCTGTCGTGTCTATTCTCAAGGATGAGCCTTTGTGAACAGTGCACCCCAGAACACATTTGTGCCCGGTGTCATCAAGCTTATAGAGCACAAGAAGTTGTTCACTGGTGGTGATAACCTTAATCCAGATATGCTTCTGGGAGAAGCTGGAGTTTGTTTTCTGTCAATATCTCAATATCATCACTGATCTGTTGCTTTAGCAAAGTATCTTTTGGTTGTTCACCCAACCATGTCAAACTAGCACGAGGCAACAAACACCCTCACAATGTGCCTTAGGGAGGGATTCTATAAACAAGTCACTATACATGGATGTGACCACAGCCACAACCTATGCCATTTACCCTGCCATTCGCATCCCTGTGTCCTCCCCATACTCATTTATCCCTGATGACAAAGGCACTACCATGACCGAAACAACCTGCCTAATCCTGCCTGTTCATTCAACCATCCTCCTTTATGTTCTCTTCAAGCATGCGAGTAACTCATGCTTGACCCTTTACATTCACTTCCTCTATAGCCGTAAATCTCCAGGGTCTTCACACTTATCCCAGACAATGTCACCCACCAGGAAATTACCCATAACAATTATGAACTTGCTGTTCTTGCCAGTTTACAGGTTCCTTACGGATCCCTTCTCCTTCTACTGCATCCATCTGCACTTGAATTGATGTGTGATGCTCTTAGGCAGAAAGGTGACTAGCTGATCTTTTTTTTTGGCTTGCCAACATCTTTTACTGGAGCTTTGTTCAATATTGGTTACTTTGTATGTTGGTCTCGTTTCTGCATTACTATTGTATCCCTACTCGTTGTACCACTGTATCACCTATCTCTCCTTATGTGTTACCCACGTCAATGTAGTTGCACTTGAAGTATCTGTAGAAGAGCTTCCACAAATAGCATTGCCTATGGTGGCAAGTGGTGTTGGTATAATATACAGGGAATACCAAGCTTATGGCCAGGTAGAATGGATGATAGGAAGAGAAGTGGCCTTTGTGCTGTTATTGACATTTCATATTGGATTTAGAAGTTCACCTTATCGTTCACTATGTACTAGTCTGGCTGGAGATTCAGCAGTGTGTGGCAGTGGCCTAGAAGCCATGTGGGCTCAAATATGTAGTGAGGGTTGGTTCGATGGTACATTGACAATGTTACTGTCACTCAATTCGGCTGAGAAGCCTGATTCGGAGAATTGTAGAATAGCTGGAGGACTCAGAAGCTATTGCAGATTGTTATCCATCTCACCATTATTCCTCACCTGATTCTTGATATTCCACCCTTAGAGAGCAGTTGTACTATGGTGGATAGTGTTTTCAAAACAAGATCTCTACCGAAAACAAGACAAAACCCAGGCAAGAATACTTTGTGGAACTTGGGAGCTAAAGTGAACCTTAGGGTTTGGGTAACTGACATCACTTGGATGCAACTGCCATTGCCTGAGGCTGAGCGCTGAGTTACCACATCACCACCTCCACTAACGTCCACACACTGATTTCTTCAACCCTTCTTTTCCTCTTGCCCTTGACATCTTCCAACTGTGGACAAGGGCAGGCTATTCCAGCCCCCCACACATGTCAGACACCAAATATTTGCAGAAGGAGCATGGCTCGCCAGTGCAATTGTCACTGGAGTGGGCTATGGTATTGTTATGCCCTTTTCTGACTTTGCTCTTGTGCCCTATGATATCAACTCAAACACAGGAGTCCCGCCCATAGATGAAACTTTCTATGTCTCCATCCTGTTCATGGTTGGGTCCCTCTTACTTGGGCCCAATTCTCTCAATACGCATTCATAAACTATCAAGGCTACCTTGGAGGTCCGAGGGCATACAAGCAGCAGATGATGAATTCATGTGCTGATGCTTTCTGATATCATGATCATGTATCAGGTTTGGCAGTGCATTATCATCTATAAGAATTTTTGGGCTCTCTCATTGTGCATCATTCTCACTGTTACTGTTACAATTGCTATGCTAAGCATTTGGACTTAACATTTTTCTTTTCTTTCTAACCCCTATCTTTCTTTCATGATCTAATCTATTCTCTTTTCATCTCCGCTCTATCACTTCTATTCACACATGCACATCTCATCTCCCACATCTATGTTTCTCAGTCATATTAGATATGCACCAGAGTCTCATGCTGCCACATACATGCACACAACACATGTATGATCATACATGCCCTTCCCTCATGTTACCCAGTACCAAGGATACTTACTATATATAGCAGTAATAGCTTGGTCTGTGCACATGTACCAGTAGTATAAATACTATTCCCAAGTAGACCAAGACTCCCCAGTCTTGTTCTCTTGGAGTTCTTCCCTTAAAGGCAATTCTACACTTCTCTTCTCCTTTGTCTTTCTCTAGTCCAGAGTGACCTAGCAAAGCTTCACTTAACAGTGAGTCTTTAAGGGCCATTTCACTTACATGTTATACTCAGCTCACATTTTATGGTGAGGATCATGATTCATCCAACCCAACTTTCTGATTCTGTCCTGCATGGGAACACTTTTCCTCTTACAGCTTTCCTCTCCACAATCATCACCCTACAGCTATGCCAGTAGTTCGATCAACTGGACCATTCCCTATCTCTGTCTCTCTCTTACCATTAATATCACCTTGATGACCTTCAATACCATTCAAATTACTACTTTACTGCTGCACCATGGTCCAACTGCTTGGATCAGGTCATGCCACTGAGTGTATGATGGTTGTTGTGATGCTCGTTGAGTCCACAGCTGTCTACACCACTTTTGTGCTCTTGTTCTTCATTCTGTTTTTGATGCAAAATCCCATCTCCTACATGTTTGTTCAAGTCACTGGCAAAGCTCAGGTGAGTCGCTTGATCGCCTCCCACCACATAACTCTTCATATGGCAGTGGGCGAGATTTCCACTGTGACTGCCTCGTGCTCATGTTGTGTTCATCTAGTTGATTGCACTGCTGCTGATCATTTATAGAGAGGCCCAAGGTAAGGGGTGGATCAGCAGTGCATCATCAGTGTGCTCCATGACTGCCCAAGGTGACTGCGATATCCATATTGGGCAGTTTTCAGACATTGAATTCACATCAGACGTGTCATATCCAATGCGCCTGGCATGCTTATGGTGGGTGTCTTATCAAAACCAAACTCATCATTATCTTTCAAGTGATGTGGAGAAGAGATAAGGAGATGCCAGCATGAGGAAATTGAGTTGGAAGAGCTATGAGGAGGCTTGTGTCATTTTTGTTGTCACATTTTTCTTTCTTTCTTGTCTTTCTTGTCTTTCTTGTCTCTATCTGTGGTGCCATTACTGGTAGTCTCCTTTTTTCCCTTGTTTTATTCATTCATTTTCTTGTACACATGCCACACATCCATACTTGAGATGGTACAGCATGTCAATATCCTCACTGTATCCTCTATGTTCTTTACAGATGAAATAGATCTGATCCATTGCTTTGCTTGCTACCTGCAGATGTCCATTTCTCACATTAAAAAAAGTGCCCTTTATGCTCACAGAACAGACCTAGCCAGGATTGGCATCACTGTGGGGAGGGGGCACACTAAACATCATGCATAATTTCATTTTATCTCATGTAGACTTACATTGCAATTCATTGGGTACGCAATGAATTATAGTCACCTGTGGACTCAATGATTTGTGCAAAACACAGCTGTGATTCATTGTGTGATATACACTCCATTTCAGTGAGGAATTAGATAGTTTTCATGCATTGTTCACTAAGTGGATGCAGTGGGGATCAGTGAGACATACCATGAATCATGCATGTTGTGATTGCTCATTATGAGTGGGATATTGCATCATTTTTGATGCCTCTGGATCTATGAATATCATCCACCAGGGATGGTTTCATTGATATGGTGGACAATACATTCACAAATGTAAAAGTAAAACAAGATGATAAGGAAAAACAAATGAGTGAATTAAAGGGAGTTGGATATCGGAGTAGTGTTGTGCTGTTGACTGGGATTGTTGGTCTTCAAGATTGATGTCATTTGGCACATGTGTGTCTCCTTGTTCTCTGGCTGGTTCTCCTGCCCCCCACCTCAGTGGATGCTGAAGAACTCAGACCTGGCTGCTCGGTCACCAACTTGCACGTCGAAGCTGAGGGGACATTTTCAACCTCGATGTGGGTGGCAGGTGTCAAACTCGAAGCAGATGGGCCTCAGGCCAAGCTAGAATGTGAAGCCGAAGTGGGTGGTCCTTGAGCAGGTGCTTCCTTCTCTATGATGGTGGCAGATGTCACAGTCGAAGCACAGAGTACCTTGGCCTCAACCTTGATACCCTTCAGGACTTCTTCAAATTCATCCTCTTATCTGTCCTTGTAGGCATGAAGGACCTCTCCAACTGAGGAACTGGCAACCATCATTCAGTAACCAAATTTGACATCACATCCAAGGTCCTGTGCAATCAGATGAGCTGCCATGAAGGGAACAAGGAGGTAGTAAGTGAAGCGCTGGAGGCTCAACAGTCCAAGGGAACTCCCACACAAAGTGTCCACACCAACAATATAGAACAGGATGGACTGGAGGATAATGGTGCCCTTTGTGCCATAACTATGGTCGCATCAATGATTAACAGTCAGTCACAGATGCAAGAGGAAAAATAAAACACTTGCTATCCTGGCTGCACATTGCAATACACGAGCAGCGGTGCGTGTCATGAGCACCCCAACTTCTGATAATCTCGCCCCAGATCAGCCTCGCCCAGGTTGTCCAAGAAGCACTGGTACACTACATCGTGAGCATGTGCTAATGGGTCACATACAAGCTCATGGATTTTGTCCTTCATAGCTACTATGCATGTAGGAAGCTCATTTCATGCGGGACTGACAGGCCAGCCCCATTGTCATGCCTCTTTAATCTTCTTGTCGTACTGATCAAAGTGCTTAATGGCTGCACAAATATCCGAAAACAGCATGATGAATGCCCTGGTATTTTAAGTGCCATCCTTGAGGATCAATTCCTCTGCCTGCCTGATCATCACAGTCAGAGGTTCAGGTGGATTTGATGGAATGGGGTCGTTGCATTGATGGTGGGGGCAGATCTCTCAAATGTCCTGGTTATCCTCATCCTCATCCTCCTCGAGGAGGGTGTCACCATCAATCTGAGCCTTGTCCTCAAGTGCATTCACATCGAGCTGAGCTTTGGCCTCAGCAGGTGTGGCAGCGTTTGGGTTGATATCAGGTCCACTAACTTATTGTTTCTTGCAAGGGGGAGCAGCACTGCCTGCATCAACCCTGGCTCCCTGACATGCACATTTTGATGGCTTGGAGGTGTTGCTGCTCAGCTTGTCATCCTCAAGGGGAGCGTTGCCAGCTTCGTTACTGTGTTTGTGTTCTCTATCATCCTCACCCCCTTGTTCACCTTCATTAGCTTCATTCTCCTCATTCTTACTGTTGTTCTCATCATTGCCTGCATTATTCATGTTTGCATTGACCTGAGCTTCAGCCTTGTCACCCTGCAGGCATCAGTAAACCTCTTGACAAGTCTCAAGAAGTGTCACAGTACATGAGAACATTATAAAGTCATGGTGAAACGGCCCTTAAAGACTCACTTGTAGAGTGAAGCTTGCTAGATCGCTACTTGCTAGAGAAAGACAAAAGAGAAGAGGAATGTAGAGTTGCCTTTAAGAGGAGAACTCCAAGAGAACAAGACTGGGGAGTCTTGGTCTACTTGGGAATAGTATTTATACTACTGATACATGTGCACAGACCAAGCTATGCTACTGCTATATATAGTAAGTATCCTTGGTACTGGTTAACACAAGAGAAAGGCATGTACGATCATACATGTGTTGTGTGCATGTATGTGGCAGCATGAGACTCTGGTGCATATCTAATATGACTGAGAAACATAGATGTGGGAGATGAGATGTGCATGTGTGAATAGAAGTGATAGAGCAGAGATGAAAAGAGAATAGATTAGATCATGAAAGAAAGATAGGGGTTAGAAAGAAAAGAAAAATGTTAAGTCCAAATGCTTAGCATAGCAATTGTAATACATGGGATGTATGCAATATGCTAATTTCATTTAGAGCATGACTATGATGAGTGGATTGCTCAGTGATGCCACAAGGCTTGCTTTATGTAATTTGTCATGTTCAGATGCTACATTTGCATCAACACACCCTACCACACATTCACTTGATCCCAGTCAATACCTGATCCCCTTGACTGATGCACCACACCTCGACACCACCCTCCCCGGCAATGCTGATGACCTTGCCAACCCAATTGATGCTCAGAATTTTTTTTGGGGACCCATCCCACACTTTGATGTTCACAATGGCACTTTTAAGGCTTCAAAGATCCCAGAGACGGATGATCCCATCACAGGTGCCTGTCAGGACTTGAGGTGCACTCAATGTTGGGGGTGGTGATAATGTTTCACCAGTGTTGGCAATGGGATAGACTAGGCAGGGAGTGTGGCAGGGTGCACAAGCGTCCTGGTTGTACTTGCAAGCGAGGGCAAATGGAGGTCAAAGATAGAGACAGTCCAGTCTGTAGAGGACACGAGGACAGTGTGTTCATCTGGAGTCACTGCCAAATCAAGAATCAGTTGCTCAGGCCTTGGTCTAGATGACGATGGGTCAACATAAAATGGAAACTGGCCATGTGTTCAGTAGGTACATAACGAAAGACATATGATGGTACATCTCTATGCATATGCCCAACTCGACGTCCCATGTCTGCACCATCAAATCAAACCCACAACTATACACCCACTGGTTCAATCTGGGGGCAAAATCCGCCTTGGAGACATGTGCCGTGTGGGACTCAAGTATGGTCATTGGTGCTTTGCATTTTGCTTGCCCCTGATCAGCTTTGCTGGCAACTTTACACTGTTTTTTGTAGTTGGAGGAAAACATTGGGTCAGATGTGGGCGTGACTTCATCCTGAGTGATGGAGATGGTGGTATCCCAGAAGCAGATGAGGTGATTCCAGGATGCAGTGAGGAGATGGAAGACAGTATGGTCAGAAGTGATGGAGAAGAGGGGGGATGGAGTGAGGTGAGCATTTGGGATGATGGTAAAACATCAGGTGCAAGCAAAATGCAAGTAAGGGAAGTGGTCAAGTTGTGCGAGCTGCTTGCGACGAGCACAGACTTGTCTGTGGATGTTGAGGACAGAACAACACAGACAGAGGTGACAGGTGCTTGATGTGCTGGGACATCCTGAACCAGTGTTTGCACGTAATCAAAGAGACAAATATGGCCATCATATGAGGCTGTCAAAAGTGTCTGTGAGAAAAGCTGTGTTCGAGTGTGATGAGGATACATGAGTGGGAGGCATACTGTAATATGTGACACGAGACAAAGGAGACACAATCCTCATGGGGAAGCATCATCATATGTTGTGGCAGTAGTACTGACTCGAAATACTCGATCTCGGGTGTGCCTCCCTAGCCTGCACATTAAGTGCACTCCATTCATACTGTTGGATGCAATACGTACCTCAGTAATACCATTTTCTGCCCAACATTCCCTAAGGCTGGTGTGTAGGATCCAGCCATGAATGAAAAAGTTAAATGGGATAGTTTTGCATGTGAGAGGGCCTTGTGGATGAGCTGTGAGAGCTGGTAGCACTTATAGCTGCAGTGGATGAGGAGGAGGCCATGGTCAAAGATTGATCCTCTGTGGCTGTGTCACCTCTTACGTGGTTCAATGAAAGTGGACAGATGACACTCCGAGTCAAGTCATTGTACCATAACTACTGTAACTGTTGACCCTCTGTGTCATTTTTCCTCATGCTTTTCCTTGTCATCAAATGCATGATCACACCTGAACCTGTCCTCCCTCCATGTCTCCTGTGCGAAAAGTGTCCTTAGTCAGGCTGAGCAACTATTTTGTGTCCGTCTGTAACTCCTTGGTCATGTATGTTATGGCTCAGACAGTGCCTTTGGACAGTGCATCCATTGAGGGTACTTCTGTCTTTACTAAGCAGTGGGCGATCACTGACACACCATGATGTTGGATGTTGTTTTCAGCTTCATACACATGTAGGTCTTCATTTGTTCCCTGGTAGTTTTGCCATAACTCCCTGTTCACTTTTCACTGGGTATGCATCCCATTTCCCCCTTCATTTTGCACCTCATTGGATTCTCTAGCTGGCTCATGTGATGCATGGACAAGTACAACCTTGTTTTCAATATTCCACCGTTATGCAGTGTTGTCCCAATCGTCTCAAGGACTCAGGTTTTGTGCAAAAGTGGCCAGTCGTGATTCAGACAGTTTTAGGTACGTCCCTTTGTACATGAGTGCATTGGTCCTGTAATAGGTTACTGATGTGTTGTTTTGGATAGTTGCGCTGCAGGCACACTTGTCAGGTATATGTCATCCATCCAATAAAGCCAAGAGGACAGAGGAATGGAACGCTGTCATGGTTTTAGAGTCTCAAATAGCATTTGGACAGCTTTTTAGAGGGCTTGGTGAGTGAGTTTTCTTGCTGTGGACTGCAACCCCATGAGACTGGTATTTGTCTGACATGACCTAGTACTCATAGAACAAATCTCCGGTGTCACCATTGCCATTGTGTTGGGCCAGACATTGCAAGACCTTTGCCTGACATATGAACCTGTCCAAGAAGCAAATTGACATGGCACCACTAGGCAGGACCTTTTCAGCATCAGGCACATGAATGGAATGTGGTCACAGAGCTTGTCATCAAGTCGAGATGGAATATGGCAATGATATGTTGTGTGTGGTTTGTGCTCATTTTTTAGTATATGATGCTGATGTGCCTTCCTTGCCTCCTTTTCACAATAACATCAACAACCCTGAACACAACAATAAAATTTCCTAATCACTGCCATCCAACATTCTCTCAGCCTTGTCATGACTCCCTCCTCCAGCGTGAAGTGGCTACAAGAAGCCCAGATACACTGAAACTGTTGCAGACAAGATTGACAAGTTCTTGCATGAGTTTCAGGGTTTTCCTGAAGATACTCGTGAATGCCAATCTGCGGACTTCATGCTCAACATGCTCAAGTGATACAGAGTTGTAAACTCTGGAAGCTTAACTGAACTGGGCAAGTTGGTCCGAAGTTGAAAGACAATGCAAGGATGAATCTAGATGGCTACTTCAACAAACCACAGTAATTGATCAACCCCAGCACTACACTGTGGAGGCATCATGAGCAAGGTGGAAAACCCAGTGACCTTGCCAAATCAATTGTGATACACAAACAAGCTTTGGAGCTGCTCCTGAGTCGCCTTCCTGACTGACTTTCTTGCCTAAGAATACTCAGCACAATGGTATGGAGGTTCTTCAGGATCCATGGAGACCTTAATGGCATCAGAAAGGCGATTACGATTGGTGAAGAAGCTTTACAACTCATTCCAGAGGGACACTCTGAATGTCCATACTGGATGGCTAGTCAGTTATTCCATCATCAATCTTTTTGATATGCATCTAAACATTCAGCCCAGATTGTAAACACTATCTTGCAAAGATGTTGAAACACTCAGGTGACATGGACTTCAAAGCTCAGAAATATGAAGAAGCAATTGGGCAGTACTCTCAGGCTATGCTGTTATGATCCAAGTTAGTGGGACCGAGGGGTCTGTCTGCATGAGGTCCCCCATGAATGATGATAACTTTTGTATATGGCCATATTCCCCTCCTGGTACCCTCAAATTGTCTCCTTCATCAATGCCCTAGGCTGAGACTCAATGCACGTTCTGCCAATTTGTTCTTATGACACTTTCTCAAAACACAATTATTCAGGTGTTGTACCTCATCAATATTTATCAATTGAAATTCCTACAAAATTCAAACCTGATACAGAGCTGCATGTGACACATCATAAGTAGACTTTTTGTGACAATGGAGGCAATGTCTCTGGCATAACATCCTAAATTGACTGATCTTGGCTCAACTGACCAACAGACTATATCAAAACAAGATCAAACATTATTTGCCTTGTGTGATATTAGGTTGTGGTGGGCATGATGCAGTGACCATTTCTTCCCATCCTTGCTGACCTGCCCAACAACAACTTGAGTCTGTCCTGACACCTACATACTCCCTAGTGTTCTTTAACATCTTTATACAACAGATGTATAGGGACTGGCTAAACACGCTTGACATACTCAGAGGGTACTGTATCTTCTAACAACAAGAATTGGATTTAATGGTATGTTAGTCTCGGTGATTGCTTGATAGCCCCTCATGACTATTGACCACAAGGTGCGATCTTGGCAAGGATATATACCACTGACCGTGCATTGGTTGATAAAGTTCTTGTGTGACATTCTACCAAGTTCTCTGGTGGGCAAGCAACCATTTCAAGCATTCCTTTTCTCATGTCATTGACTCGTCAGTATTCTGTGAACTGCTTTGGAACTCAGACAACGCTGGATGTGACTCTGTCGAAATTTGCTTTGAGACCTCATTTCTGGATCCTGAAGCAGTGATAGGTAATGATCCGCCCAAACTATCTAACTTTGACATTACCCAAGCATAGCATGGTTGATATTCTTGTTGCCATTCAACTAATGCTCGCTCAAGATTGACATTCAGAAACCATGGAAAGCCGTTCACAGAGTATGATTGGACTCGACTACCAAGAATTAGTTTGGACACACCCCCGCTGCCTGTGGCTATGTTCTTATAATCGGTTCTTTATTCAGCTTTGGGAAATCTGGACCCATGGAAAGTTGTCTGTGCGTGTCAAACATGCCTTCAAGTAGAACAATGCTTGAATGTGAATCATTTTTAGGTTTCTTTAGTGTGTTTTCTGTTATGGAAAATCCATGTGTCATCTGACAGTAGGATGCTAGCACATCTTCTAGGATTCCACTTTCACGCAATGTTAAGTAAGGAGATATGGTTCTGGCAGGACAAAGACAATCAGGTATGCAGACCAGTTGATCTCTAGTGCCCTGCTTATTCACCTTGTCCCTAGCTATGCTTCCAATTTGATGGCCTCCCTCCTCAAGCAGTGGCCAGAGATCTATGGACAACACTCAAGATTCCACTATGAGTGCCTGTTCCAATGCCATTAATTGTGGAGTTGCTGCAATTCCTTGCATCATCCATTACATTCATGGTTCATCTAGAGAAAGTGACCATATTCTTTGATCACCATGGTATTGGTCAGATCATTAAGTCTCTGGAATAGTATCAAGTTATTGTTATTATTTCTATTCCCACTGAGCTATGGCAGTCGAGCCCCAGGAACATCATGGTGGTGAATTCAGTCGAGAAACACTGCAAGTCTTTCTACCACTTGTATTTTGCATACTGACTCTTACACACAACTAGCCATCACGATCAAAGCTAGAGTCATGCTCCCACAATATGATTTCCATGAGACAACAGACATCACCTTGTTCATGGCAGAAGTGGATGTCACTGTTGACACAAAGTTGTCCAAAGAATTGGACCGATGTATGAAAAGACAACCACTGACCCAACTCAAGTACAGATTGACATACGTAGGCTACTCGTTTTTTAAGCTTCTGAACATGTATACGATCATTTCACAAGACTGGGAAAAATGAATATCATCAAAATTGCAAGGGCAAGCAGAATCATGCTTCCAAGTTCCCACCTCTTTTACAGGGATTCTGTGCTGATCTGGATGGGTGAGCAGCCCTTTATGTTGATAAAACATTCAGCCTGACAGATCACCAGGGCTATGTATAAACACACAGCTCTATATTGTCAGTCCTCATGTAATTATCTCCTGAATTCTGCTGATGGCCCTTTGCTAGGGTCATGCCACTGCACAAATGACAGGGATTGGTGGTCACATGGCATTCCACTTTATCCCCACAGTAGAGCGTGAATCAGTAAAGTTGGCATGAGTTCACATTTGTATGCTAGTAACATCTAGGCATCTGCTAATATGGAATCCCAGTGACATGAATATTGCTAGTGAGTACATATCCCACTCCATCAGGGGTGAACAATCACTTATCCCCACTTGGAATCTCATTGGGATCAAGTTCCCAGTCCAGCTTGATAACTGGCCTGTCTGGTGATCAAGGACAACATTAGAGTTGAATTTGCTGGTATGTCTGCCTTTCGCCATATGTGCAACGTGAGCGGCATGTATGTCACTGCCGACCCGACTTATGCTACAGCCCAGCTGCCACATTGGGACTCAGAGGCTTTTGATCCCACAAGGCAAGAGGCTATCAAGACCATCAAAGATATGCTCTTGAGTGTCAGCCCTATGCCCACTCTGGTCCTTGTTATACTGGGAAATGGAGACAAAGTCATATACAAGGGCATGAAACATTTATATGATGTGCATGTGCTTGGATGTAGCCACAGTCTGCATTCAATCCAGCAAGATTCACGGGCATAATCCACACTACTTGGCCAATGTGGTGTTGAATGTATAAACTTGGTAGCATCAATTATTGGCTGGATGCTGATGGCAGAAAATGAATGTATGGCGAGTTGGTGTCAGCATAGATACCACATCTCCAAACCCAGGCAGTGCTGTGGGGTGTCATAAGAATATAGTTATGTTCCTTCCATGTACCCTTCCTGACTTGTATTTGCATTACTAGTATACTAGTGTCCATCGCAGCCATTGTAGCAAGTACTGACAATGACTAAGTTACACAGTACCCAGCCATACTGGAAAGTTAAAATTTACCCAGGCACATGGCCATTGGAATGATGATAGGGATATGATGATCAATCAACTGAAGCTCTTTCAGAGAACAAACAACAACAAGCTCCCAGAGTGCATCCTCATTTACCATAGTAGTATCTCACAGGTGTGTCGTTCATCCATTGTCTGCAGAGCCACTTCAACCACCTCAGGGCAATAGAACGACCTCTGATCATATGGAAGGGTTCAAGGCCGTCAGTTCCAGAGCACTATATAGACTCAGGTTTATGATCATTGTTTGTAGCAAGAATCACCACATGTGATTTTACCCTGAGCAACACAATGCCATGCACAATGGAATTCCTTTACCAGGCACTGTGATGGACATTTTTGATTTTTCCTACAGTACATGTGTATTAATCTATGTTTGACCCCTGCAAGTGCTGATAAAAGCGATACCAGCACACAGGGACACAAGGCATACTGCAGCTGACCCACTACTACATCATTCATCATTCACGATGAGGTCGGGAACAGCACCAATGAAATCCAGGGGATTACCAATGCTGCTGGGGCGACGCAGGCCATAAGCTTGGTATTCCCCATATATTATGCCAACACTACTTGCCACCATGGGCAATGCTATTTGCGGAAGCTCTTCTATGGCACACTACCACTGGCAACCAAATGGCTGCGGCTCATGCCCCACAAACTTGAGGTGCTGTGCTGTTGAATGGATGACATCCTCCAAAAGCCAGCTATAACTCTTGTTAAGTGAGCCTCACAGAGTATCTTCCTCACACCCTATACTTTAACATATCAGCATGCACCCTACAGTCATCTAGAAAAATGTTCTGCAGCACAAATGCTGCTACACCTGCAATGCAACATTATCTGTCACTTGCCCTTCAATGAGGCTGAAACTGTGGACAAGCAAAATGACACTTTAAGGTACCTGACAACACTCAGTCCTTTCTTTCTCTTGCTAAAATGAAACAGGGCCATGCACTGACAGAACTTTATGGCGTCCTTGGACTTTAACCCTCGCCCCAAAATGCTCAGGCATATGCCACATCAAGACGTAAAAGGGTTGCTACTAGCTAGATTGATGAACAATATGGTGTTAGGACTTATTAACTCTGTCCTTCTGATCCTGGGTCTGGGCTGGCAGGTTAGCTCAGTTTGGAGTCCTCATTTTTCACTCCTGCATGTTTTTTTGTAGCTATTTGTATCCACTGTTGTCTGTAGGTCACTTTCATTGATGGTAGTTGATGAGTGTTATTCTCTAACAAACCTAAACCACTAGTAGCATTTTTTAGCCAATCGAAATAGCAAATTTTACAACCATTGTCCCTTCTCCAATCCAGGTTTAGAGTGCTGTCTGAGGTCAGCATGTGACCATTCTGATGAAATATGGCTGATAACTAGGGAAAGGAGGATCGCACCATGAATCAATATTCGTGTAAGTGCCAAATGAATCATAGCCGCCTAAAAGTCCTATCACTATTACACAGGACCTATGGCGGAGGCACCTTTTTCAGAAGCACTCTGGAACCAGGATACCTGGTTTTGAGAGTAGATTAGCCTATTTAGAGAAAGGCAAGCCACCATGGGGACGTGGCAATGAAAGCATGTCATGTTGTTTCAAGCAATGTCCATACTGTCTTGGATTCCATGGCATGCAATATTTGGACCCAGTTGGCCTTCTTCATCAGATCAAGTAGTTCTTTGACTGTTCCTAGAGATGCCGGGACTCCAGGATTGTGGTGTGGGCTAAGGGTATATGCGGATAAAAAGAGTCTCATTTCTTGAATTTGGTCAAGCAGCTCACAGAGTCATGCAGCTCTTCACCCCTCTCACCAAGGTTCCAATGACAGACACAATATTCTACCATGCCATTGTCATCAGCTTGTTTATCACCAGATGGGTCATACGTCCATATCTATCTATCTGTGTTTTGAGCCATTCTTCCCAGTATCACCACGTAACTCAATGCCGGCAGTTGTCAACATGACAAAGAAGACCAACTGTTTTCATATTGTAACACTTGACCATGCTCATAAACTGCTTATTGATGGCATCCGAAATGAAAGCAAAGGTACAGTACCAGCTCTCCACAAACTCCTCACTTTCCACTATGTTTTCCTGAAACTTGGACATAAGGTCACAGCTGATGTATTCGTTCCATACCCTCCTTGCCTGAAGTGCCCAGACTTGGATTCCCTAGAGCCATTCCCCACACTCACAGACTCCAGATCCAATGGATGGCACAGAGTATGTTACCATACGCTATGTTATGGTTCAATCGCTCATTATCCACAGCATCTTTCAATGTATACAGTGTTCTTCCTGCTCCCTGCCGAGTTGGTGCAATGGCACTACCTCCATTCCATGTCTTCAGTATTGTCACTGAACTTTACTTACCGATTGCACATCTTGTCACCACTGTCCTTCATCCTCCGTGCACATACAATGACCCACTTGCCCAACCTGTGATATCCATGAGCGAGAACATGATCAAACAGCTTGACAAGATAGAATGTAACATCTTCATGATGGTCCTCACATTCCTTGAATAGGTGGTAGAGCCTGATTGAGCCATCGAGGTGCTGAAGAAGATAGATGCTGTCATGCATGCCATCTGATGTAACCCACCTTGCCCCATGCTCACCATCCCTAGACTTTTGGTGGTGGTCCTCTCCCTGCCAAGGTTGGCCAAAAGTTGTGGGCTGCTGGGGTATAAATTGCCAGTGGTTATGGTGGGACAGAATTCAGAGTTCCTATTGTGTATGATGGATGACAAGCAAGACATTGCTGATGGTGATTGGCTGTGGATGCATTTCACGAGTAATCACCATCTCAGGTGGGTTCCACAAGGGGACAATATATACAAGTTGTACATCTTGGTATGTAATGATCTGTATCGTCTTTTTTTTTTGAATGTTGACAAGCTTGATCCAAATTAGTTGTCAGACAAGCATCAATGTCACTTCAGATGTCTTTTCCAAGCATCCAACCAAGGATATGTGGAAAGTGGTTCTGTGGATCCAAATGCCAATCTATTTGCTCAAGACTTTGATAGATGAGAAGCCATGGAGCAGAATGAAGTCAAAGGAGTTGCTCACCTTGCACTGTTCATTTGCAGTTTCAGTGTCACATATCTCTGAAACCAGATTTTGGGCACCTTGCCAAAATTGTTGGACCCAGAGATAAAAAAGGTGGCTTCCCATATTCCCTCCAATATCATGTTTGAGAACCTGACCATCCAACTACTCAGTACGCCTATCATTGTTCTCGTCACTGATAACAGTACTGGACAGAGTGTCAATTTCACAGAACAACACAAGCAGGGCCATCCAAGCTATGATTGAAAAGTATTCTGTTGGCTTAGATGGACCTGTCAATGATGTGTTACCCAGCAGCCAATTGATCGAGCCTGCCGTCATACTGCTCACCAGATCTACTGGTGGTCTTGGATTCTTCTTACTCTCGGAGCTTCTTAAGAGCCCTATGGTCCAGCACATCTACACTTTCAATTGTACATAGTCATCAAAATCAATCATGGAGCGACAAAAGTCTGTGTTCAAAGACAAGGGTCTTCAATTTGATCTCTTGAGGTCAAATAAACTTGTCTACGTTGAAGCCGATGCATCTCAACTGAAGTGTGGCCTTTCCTTGGCTCAGTATAAAGAAGTATGATTGGCTGTGGTCTTGATGAAAGAGACATGCATTGACCTATGCATCCACAGATCTGGAACTTGGTTATGGTGATCATACATAACTCCTGGTGACTCAACTTCAACTTGGCGATATCTTCCTTTGAGGACAGTACCATTGTGGAATCTGATTGACTTCTGTTTAGACTTGCCACAGAAGTGGAACATCCACTTCCTGTTCACTTCTTTGATCAGATCTGCACAAGGTTGGGACAACCTGAAAGGACCTTTTCCAGAAGAGGTTCAACTTGACCCTTTTGTTGCTGTCAAAGCAGGTTATGGAGAGGGTAAATACACTACCAAATGGGTGAGTCATGATGCAGTGATCTTAGCAGCTTGGCACTGAGACAAAATGAATGGATGGATGATCGTGAAGAGTGGGGTACATGCGACTTCTCTTTATATTGGTCAGATCGCTGGTGGCCATGGTTGATCTTGGTCCATGATGGATTGATTCCCGATTGTTGTCAAATCCAGTGTCACCCTCGATGTGCTCCCAGAAGCTGTCAGTGTATTCACTGCCTTAGTGGATGAACCACTGCCCTCGAGGTGTTCTCATTACAAGCTATAAGCCTACAAGCAATGTGTAGTTTACCACACTGGCAGAATTGACACACTCATGAAAGTATTTTACATAAAAGCTTGGAAGATACCATTGTGGGACTTGGGAATTGTCAATGTACTAGCCTTCATCCTGCAAAATGTCACAATGGTGTTGCTAATCCCAGTTCTCCATGGCAACACCATGCAACAACTTCCTGACAGCTACACCATTCACATTATGTATATCTTCTCCTATCTGTGATGATCTGAGCACCAGGACCTGCTAACTTGGAGACCTGAACAACAGTGCCACATATCAGCAGACCAACCAAACTAGTATTTTTTTCAAGATGTTGGCTAGCAGCATTCATATATCAATCCATTTGAGCTGTGAATAATGCCCAGCCTGTCTTACTGTATGTTTGGGTTCCTGAGATTTGATTTCCAAAATGAGAAGCAACTTGTCATAGGTAGCAAATTCAGTGGCCTTTGTGATGGTGAAATCAGGGACATGATAGGTTGATCCAGGGAGCACAAGGATACTTGTAGAGGTGATAGAGGTGTTGCCAGTAAAGAAGACATCCAAGTCAGATGACATGGATGTCTCTGCTTGATCAGAGCAGAAAGAAAGTCCCTTGTCATATGAGTCTTGGACTTTTGGCTGAGGTTTGATGAGGAACTTTTGCTGATATGGAAAGTAATGGAAAAGCAAGGCAATGTGAAGCCCATACAATCATGACTCAAAGCGTGGATCAGATTCAGCAACTTGAATGAACTGCTTAGCAAGCCATTCCTCAGGGTGTAAAGAGAAAAGTAGCAAGTTCGGTATGGTGATGTGGAGAAATGATAGGAAATGTCAATATCTATTGAGCAAGTGTGTGTAATGGACTTACAGCTTCCAACACTGGGCAGGGTTAGAACCCCCTCTCCAATTGCATCACAAAAACTTATAGGTAACCTTAAGGGAAAGCACATGGAATCACCTAGAAACAATAGAAACCGTCAAACACAGGAAATTTAGTGTTGTGCAGATCCGCCATGTGCAGCTATGTGAAGTATACCAGTTTGTGGATGAACATTAGAACAAGCAGTGAGACAGCCATCAGTGAAACTTGCACAGCTGCCAGAATCTCATGTGGCATTAATATCAAACAAATCATTTATTGTTGCTGTCACAGTGGGCTCTAAGCCTGTTTCTGCTGGCACCCTGTGAAATGCTGTCCGTACCTTATAAGGACGTGTTGAACATGGGACACTTGAACTTCAACCACCTCCTGGAGTCGCTCTTGTGAGTCCTCTGATATAGGGCTCATCATATTCATACTAACAGTTTATTGAAAGGCATTAATGGTGTGGCTTATAGGAGGATACCCCATTCCCTTTCCTGATGCCAAAATTTGGGCACTATGTCATTGGCCTGATATCAATATATATGATGACTTGAAGCTACCTGTGATGATTTTGCACTACCACAAGAGTTGTGGGAGAAATGTCGAGTGCATCAGTGTCAATCTTGAGGATGGTCTGGAGCTCATATGTTTCTTTATCATTTATTCCAAACATGACCCACAATCGACACCACTCAAATACAAGCCATTTACCAAGGGAAAGCTTGCATTGAGGTGCAAGAGGCTGTTCTTCAACCAGGAGCATGACAAGGAGCTTGCAGAAAAGGTGCAGTTTGTGACAGTGGCAGATCCTTACAAGGACTATTTATTATAAAGTGAGTTTAGGTGGTAATGGTATAGGAAAATCAGCTTGATAGTGATGTTGCCCTTGACAGCTCAGAGCACTCCCAGAGGAATTCAAGTGCAAGTGTGCTGCCACCAGCCAAAAGAATAAAAACTCTGCAAAACTGCATTCATAACCATTTTCCATAGTAGGTTTGTGTGATTCACATAAATATATTGACCACTAACTCATGTTTTCAGCCATATATACATATGTGTCCAATCTGGAGTCAACCTTCAGAGTGTGAGATCTGTATTATTGCTATAGTGCCTTGCTATAGTATTCTAGTACTGTATACTATGCTGGTCTACTAGGGCTTATTTCCCATTTGAGCCCTGGGGTGGACACAATACTTGGCTTCCAACATGGCAAGGCAAATGAAGCCAAGACTGGGACAATGAATGCAGCACAAAATCATCCCACTATGACTCAACAACACACACAACTCAGTCCACATCACCAACAATGACTCAGATCCCGACGGCTGAACTGGGGGATACTTCATAGAAGTCACATGAGAGCAACATCAGCAAAATAAATAAAATCTTGCAAGGGTATGCCAGGCCTTACAAGGCTCTCACAGCTTGCTAGGGCTTGCAAGGAAATACAACCATCCAATGCAGCCTTGCAAGGCATTGTATTGTCTTACACGCTCACTCTAGCTCATTCAATGTAGTGCAAGCCCATACAGGGCCTAATAGGATCGATCTCATATATGAATATAGATTGTAGACATAATAGTACAAGGCATACAAGTAAGACAATCAAGTGGTGTCCAAGATGTGTCTGGGACTCTGATATGACAGGTAGGTTGAAGAGTGACTTGGAGAGTACTGATGAGGGGTGAGTATATAATAATAATGACTCACAAGACTCAGATCATCATAAAGGAGGCCATAGGGGATTCTGCTTCGAGGGAGCATCACATGAACATCTGTGAACTAGTGGATGACAAGGGGTTAATGTCAGCAACATGTCATAGTAGAGTGAAAGGATGTACACAGCCAGCAGTGGCTGCATCTACCCTTAATGTTGACCATTGCACCTACACCACGAACACAATTGTAGTCTGTCACAGGCTGGTCAAGATATGTGTCAGCACAGCACAAATCAACAAGTTTGAGCATTTTGAGGTCCTTATCATCGATGAAGATTGTGCCTTCAGTCAGGATATATGTGCAAAATCAGTGTCAAGATGCTCTTTCCTGATTCATTCATGCCGACGATGACCTGGATGTCAATAAACAGTGGTATGCAGTTACTCAGGGGAGTAGCTTACGCAAAGCTGCCCAACCCCAATTTTGAATGAGACATTGGTAAGCTGAGTGTGAGAATGGAAGACTATGATATACAAAATGGATGAAGCACCTAGCCTGAGGAAGCTGGACACACTCTTTATACTGAACCATTGGAATAGTGATTGGAGAAACTGAGCAATTGTTGAGGCATTTGTTACCTTCCTCTGTGGTGGCAGAGCGACAGAGTCATTGCTCTTCTCGTCAGCAACAGTGCTTTGAATGCACTTTGGGTGGGAAAAGTAACATGAACCAAGCCAACATGGTGAGAGTGGAACAAGGGAACGATCACATCCAAGAGGGAGTTTTTAATGCTGCAGTGTTGGGGCCTGAAAGCACACCACCCTGTCATGTACCTTCCATGCATCTGGGTGAGTGAGGCTCAATTTGTGGTAGTGTGTTGTCCTTACTTAAAACTTTCTATTGACTTGGATTCATACTTTCAGAACTCTTAGAGCATTAGATCTATCAGCTGCCAGCAATCATTTATCTCAAGGTCTATGCATCTTTTGAATGGAAGTTAATAGTTGCTGTGAAACAACTATTAGATTGCAGTAAAGAACTTTCGTGAGTGGAATGACATCTTGCACAATGTCTGGATACTCACACTTGGCAGCATTTATTTTCTTCCCAAAGAATGGCAACATTGTGTCAACACAGTTCCCATTGATCATTGTATGTCTATAGTCAACCACAAATGCCCAAAGTGAACTAGAAGAGACAACAGATCATGGCCACAGCACCATCTTGCATTACCGGAAGCATGGGGAAAGATGAGACCTGGAGCATTCTGTTGCAGAGTTCAGAGTTTGAGCAGGTGCTCAATACTTGTGCACTGAACCATCCTTGTCATGCAGCTGCTCAGTTGAACCTAGCGACAGCTAAATTCATTCTCTGTCAGGTCCAAAACACAAGTGCTGCTCTCGAGATCCCCTTGGCTTGAATCACCATGTATTTACTGCCTGTTCTATTGGTCATGCTGACCGTCCACCCATGTCAATCAGTTGGCTGCGATTTGAGAAGCGGAGGGATGCTTTGGACTCAGGATTTGAGTGGATCCTCCTCCAGAAAGATTTCTCTCAGTCTTCTTGCACTATCATGCAATATCCATGCAGCACCTAATAGCAATTTTTGCCTGCTCACTGTTCAGCAGCCACCCACAGATGGCCAACTTGAATGAAGGTAATCAGGGATTCAGCTTCAGCAATGAAAAGGCAGATTGGATCCATTTTGCATGCCACAGAATCCAAAATGCCGCAAGTCCAACTGACAGTGGGCTTTGTCTTGCCAATACATGATCAGGTTGTCACGGACCCATAAAGGGCTTGCCTTTCTCTTCGCATGTTAAACAGTGATGGGTGATGAGGAACTCTCTAACGAGGCTATCCATATCACAGCAGGGATGTTGTTTGCAGGTTATGGAGGAGTAATCAGTACAATGTGGTCAATCAGTGATAAGCTTGCACCCATCATGGTGAGGGACATGTATGAGCCTGAAGTTCTCCAAGTGATTGATGTCCCTTCAGTTCGGGGACCTAGGTCAGAGGTGTCAATGGATCGATAGTGTCATTTTCGCTGCTAATTGGGAATCTGCGAAGCGGAGAATCTTCCACAAGACTACAATGCTGGAAACCTTTGTAGATCTTGTCGAAAATCCTGCTGTCTGTGGCAATTTTCTTGATGCAAAGGACATCAAGCCCAGCCATCCTAGTCGGATAGATCCCATCCTGGACTTGACGATCGCATGGAATCACACGATGTATCTGAAGTTGACTCCAAATGTGAAGAACAGCTCTCAACTGAATGTAAACACCACTGGGCTGTCTTTGGTCCCTTCAGCTACCTGGATCTCACTAGGATGGTGGTTGGTCACCCATCCAGGATTCATGATGTTCCCACATCACAATTATTGTGGGATGTGCACCTATGTCATCAGGAACTCGGGTGCCAAGATTTGGGGAGTCATCCCCCCAATATGAGACAATTGCCCAACCTCGTTGACAGGTCTTTCCAAAGTCCTCCAGCAAGCGACCAATTTGTCTGACCAAGATACCTTCTCCAAAGTGAATGTTGCTACTGTTTGTCTTGAGGAAGGTGATGTCATGTGAGTCAATGACTTGTTGTAGTTCTTGTTGGCTACGTGTTTTCTTGGAGCATAGGTTCCAACCCCCCAGTGTTCTCCATTGTATGTACACTCTAATTGCATCCATCTTCAGCAGCAGCTACTATTACAACTATAAAACCATGCACCTGACCAGGGCTGTTCTGTCATTGAACTCTGTAGATAAGAAAGGCTTGCTCACAAATGACAAGCACCCCGGTTTCATGCACACCTTATGTCGCATGCTCATTGCCCTACGATACCAATCAGAACCAAGTAAGCTGGTGGGACTTGTTCTGCAGTATTGTTACTAGCCAACCTCATAGAGAAGATTGAAAAGAGGAGCATCCTCAGCCTTTTGTTGATCATCATCGATTGGGATGAAAGCACAAAGGGTGAAAGGCCCTTAAAGACTCACTGTTAAGTGAAGCTTTGCTAGGTTGCTCTGGACTAGAGAAAGACAAAGGAGAAGAGAAGTGTAGAGTTGCCTTTAAGGGGAGAACTCCAAGAGAACAAGACTGGGAAGTCTTGATCTATTTGAGAATAGTATTTATACTACTGATACATGTACACGGACCAAGCTATGCTACTGCTATATATAGTAAGTATCCTTGATACTGGGTAACATGAGGAAAGGGCATATGTGATTATACATGCATTGTGCCCATGTATGTGGCAGCATGAGGTTGCGGTGCATATCTAATGTGACTGAGAAACATAGATATGGGAGATGAGGTGTGCATGTGTGAATAGAAGCAATAGAGCAGAGATGAACAGAGAATAGATTAGATTGTGAAAGAAAGATAGGGTTTGAAAAGAAAAGAAAAATGTTTAAGTCCAAATGCTTAGTGTAATGATCGTAACAAAGGGCATGAGCAAGGGAAATGGAACTCCTTCACGCTTGGAAGAAAGGGGGGAAATCACGTTTGCTGTTCCAGTGTCCTTCATTGGATGAATATGACTGTGGTCGAGGCAAGGAACTTCATGGACCATCATGGTCCTTACTATTTGGGTGGAAACAATGTGGTAGAAATTCCGGCCATCCCAAAGGAGGCCAAAGATCCTATATTTCCTGGTCTGTCTGACTATCAATAGTGTACCATGTTTTATGTATGCATTGTTCCTCTAAACCATCACACCACGAGAAGAAAAGCAAGGGAACAAGAAGCCAAGCTAGTGTCACTGAATATCTCAAGGGGTAGATCTTTGGGTGACATGATATTTCCTAGGTTCAGGTTCTATGCTCCTTCAGCTGACTGAGGCAACCCAACAGCAAATATATTCAACCAAAGCCACTCACTCACCGAGTTTCACCTGGATTTGCTGAAAGGATAATCCGATGGTCATCAGTCTCAACTATGTAAATGTTCCTCTAGATGTGCTGTTCAAAGAGAATAGAACAAGTTCAAATTTGCATTCTCTCATTGGGGAAAAGTGTTAAAAACAGTCAGTAGTTGTGTATGGTGAGTCATTTCTTTGGTAGTCAGTGCCTGTGCTGACAAACAGCCCAAGATGGTCAGTGTATGTAAAAGCCTGTGCAAATGCGAACACTGGAGAGGGAGAAATCTCCTGTGAAAATAGCAGAAAGGTGTCCAAGATCTAGCACTATGTACACTCTTGCTCTCGTTGCACTCCATTCTGCTCATCTGACATCATAAATTGCCAGCCAGTCTCACCAACTATGAGCTGTGAGATCTTGATTCTTGATGACAGGATCAACAAGTTCTTGCATGAAACACAGTATTGGAAGAACCAAATTATTGCACTTGAAGGCACCAATTACAGAAGAGACATTGCCATGCTTGACCACAATGGTAAGAAAGTACTCGGTATCAGGGGCTACAAATTCATCCCTTCTCCCCTATTTCCATCATTTTCACTCATTCCCATTCATTTACAATTGAAGATAGGTATATACTCTGGTTGCACCAAAGAGTTCTCAGAAGTGTGCAAGCTCTTCCAGAGTTGAAAGAAAGAGGAAGAAGAAGAAGACCAGTTGATGATCCAATACCCGACCTTTCTCGAGGTCTTGGACAATTGCTGCTCATGGCAGGAAGCAGAAAGCTGATGGCAACACCAGTGTAGCAAGTGAAGAAGATGCACCAGATGATAAAACCTTGCTTCCAAAGACAGACGCGACCCAGTAAGCAGTTGTACCAACCCCTGCACCAAATTTGATGCATGCTACATCTTGTTCCTCTCAACAGATGCCTCCTGCCACCTAAAACGCCTGCAATGGAGGAAATGGAAGGTGTACACCTCAAATTACAGAGAGAGGCACAGGTGAACGAGCATTTTCAGGGACTCATAACTGTAACTTATCCATTGGTTGTATCACTGCCAATACATCCTGATGAGCATCTCTGCTTGCACTCTATGTTTTTCTACAAGACATGGAGGGGAACATAAAGAAATGACCATCTCAACTGACTGGTACAAGGGACGTGACTCTGGACTGTGATCAAAAGACGAAGCAACAAATGTCACGAATCAAAAGTTCATGCAGCGATACTGAATCCTGTACATGATTACATCTCGATTTTCCAAGCTTTGGATAGGCAGAACAATATTAATGAGAATGCCAAATGTCCCTATATATAAACACTCAGAACCTTCGGAACTGTCATGCACATTCATGCTCAAATTCATATACTGTATTGATCGCTTCAAAGTTATACTATTAGGACAATGAATACTGTGTGTTGCAATGGCTGTGGCCCATCTCAAGGCTCTGAAGTTTGTCCCCATTGACTTACGGTGTGGACCACTAGCTGCCTTGCCTTGCATATGATGAATGGAGAACACACCCAAGCACGAAAACTCATAATCATGTATTTCCCTTGGAGTATGACAACAGGTAGCAATACAGATAAGTAGAGCTTGCTCCTTCTCCTCCAGTTCATGTCTGTATTCTAAACATTCAGCCAGTAAGTCAATTGCCTCCACTATCTCTGGATCATTTGGGTACATCTTCTTCAGGCACTCTAGATGCCAGACTGTCATCTTTATCTGTTCCCCTGCTTTCATGACCTTCATGGTCTGCTGCAGCATAAGGACAGCATGGCGAAGTTCTTCTTTGTTTCCTACTAGCTGGAGGAGGTAGTCAACATGGAAATCCATCACTGGGTTGTTGTTTCCCTTTAAACATTTGGAAGTGGGCTGCTTGGCTGGCCTGTCTGTGCTATGCTTTGACCCTGTAACCTTTAAAAAAATGAATATATGTCATTCAGAACCAAAGTTCAGAACCTCTTTTACTTGCCTGTTCGCTGGCAGAGGCGGTTCCAGATGTTATAATCACTATGCTAAGCATTTGGACTTAACATTTTTCTTGTCTTTCTAACTTTCACAATCTAATCTAATCTCTTTTCATCTCTGCTCTATCACTTCTATTTACACATGCACATCTCATCTCCCACATCTATGTTTCTCAGTTACATTAAATATGCACTGCAGCCTCATGCTGCCACATACATGCACATAATGCATGATCATACATGCCTTTCCCTCATGTTACCCAGTACCAAGGATACTTACTATATATAGCAGTAGCATAGCTTGGTCTGTGTGCATGTACCAGTAGTATAAATACTATTCCCAAGTAGACCAAGACTCCCCAGTCTTGTTCTCTTGAAGTTCTCCTCTTAAAGGCGACTCTACTCTCCTCTTCTCTTCTCTTCTCTAGCAGCAAGCGACCTAGCAAGCTTCACTTACAAGTGAGTCTTTAAGGGCCATTTCATCAGACAGGTCCATGTTTTGGTTTTCTGCAGAGTTTCAACTGCTGAGCATAGCCACAGTACATCACAAAACAAGATCTTACCCTCACTCTGAAGCTTGCCCTTCAGTCCTTTGAACCATTTGGGCAGTTTTTCTGATCCCTTGGGGCTCTTGGGAAAAGAAAAGGCAATGGGTGCTCCAGCTTTCTGAGCATGCACTAAAGTGATATCAACTGCTTTTTTGAGTGTCTGTGTGTATTGTAGGCATAAAGGAGCGGGGTGGGCTATGAAATCCAACCGACCTGCAAACATACCTTCTCGGCCTTGCCTAGAGCTGGACCCTCGTCAATGAGGAACTTGTTGACTTCACAGAGAAATGTCTTGAGTGTTTCAGAAGAGACATGCATGTAAGGGATATATTTTTGTGGGTTAATTTGGTGAGGGATGTGGAGAAAGAGGAAGACAATTGAGTGATGACTCCAGACGCGTCTTGTGGTTTTGTGTGACCCAGCTGAGTTACATAATGTGGTGGTCATTTGTGAAGGGGCTGCACACTTAAGATCCATAAGATATCAAGCTAAATGTATGTGTATGAATACAAAATCTTGTACTATGAGCCTGACCTTGTGGTATGGCAAGTTGGCCACTCTGAAGAGGACTCAGAGTCATTAAGTGATTAAGTAAGCTCAACCCAACACACACAGCATTGGCACACCTGGGCCACTATAACCCACAGAAGCTTGTTTCTCCAGGTTTCAGTATGCTATAAATACACCTTGGGACCAGGTCAGAAAAGCGATTTTACGTAAAGTGACGCATCATTACCACTCTGACCATTGAGATGCGCATGTTCATACTTTGGACTTTTGCTCCACCTATCACTCTAACCTTCAACCGCAATTATCATAACTCGGAACATTTTGTACCAAATGGATGAAAATGCTCTTCTTGCCACAGTATGTGTATGAGCTGCTCTTGCTCTCATCTTCCATATCATTAGGTCAAGGGTAGCATGGGTATTCTGGATGCGCAACAATCTTGAGAACAAGACAGTAAGTGACATACACATACATAGTTTTCAACCTTGAAAAAGTGCATTTCAGGCCCATCTTTCAGAACCCACCATGACCTCAAATGAAAGGCAAAAGATGTGACATCAGATTTGAAGAAAAAGAAGAAATTCAAGTCAACTGATCTTATAGATGGTCATGAGACATGCAGGCTGGCACTTCCACCACCCCCATCAGCCTCAACTGAAAGGGCAAGGGGAAAGAGCATGTTCTGGTAGAACAACCAGAATCACTGGAACAATTGGAACCACAAGAAGTGGTTCAGGTAGGCCTTAGGCCTTCGCCAGCACACCGCAGACATGACACACTTCACAGGTATGCAATACATGTAAAAAATGTGGCTGGAAATGCATATGGCCCTCCCAGAATGGATGTTTAGGTTTCCAAAACCAGAAACATGCATGTATGGAGTGTGCCACTCAGAAAATATATTGGAAAATCACAGATGAGTCAGCCCACGCTCTTCTCTCTCTCTACTCTGTTCAACAAAGAAAATAAAGGCATGTTTTCCATTCGGCCTCCACGAGAAAAAGTGGCTGAGGCCCAATAGACCAGTTTGCAGGAAAGCACTGAAGAGATGCAGCTGCACATGGCAATGCTGATCGAGCGGGTGGTTGAGTTGGAGAAGAAAGATGCTCTGTATGAAGAGGAAAATAGGCAGCTGAGGTCTAGAATTGCTGATTTGGAGGACCAGGTCAAGTTTTTCAAACAGCATGTTCCTTGATGGTTTCATCATTTCTAAAGTACTTAGTTGTTGTATTGAGAATGTGACTCTGAGATGTCAGTCACTTGGTGGATCTGTTCAGTAGATTTGGCTTTTATGTCAAATTTGTTCCACCATACCAATGCTGAATGAGACCATGTGGACACTCCTAGTTTCAGATCAAAGCAAAACAATGCAGCAACAGCAAGTGAAACAATACAACAACATGGTCACCAGGTCCAACTACTTGTCACACAAGTGTGCATTTTATTTCTGGACTCAAGCACAAATGCCCCACAGGGTAAGTCTAACTTAAAGGGGAGTGTGAACCAAATATTTTCAAACAGATATTAAATCTCAATGTATCAATGAACATCAACATGCATGTGCCTGCCAACCTCCCCCAAAGACCTTCAGGAAATAATAAACAAACTCGCCATGCAGTCGAGGTAAGTAACAGACAACTTGTGGTTTTCTGACACCAATCGGTATATGCCTGATATCCTTGACCTTTTCCAGAAGCCGGAACTGGAATGCCTTGTTCCGAGAATAGGTTATTAAAGAACTTACCATCCGACCATCTCGCTTGAGAAACGAAGAGTGAACCTTCCACAGGAGATAGAATTCACAGTGTCTTCTGTTCCTCTTAGCAGAATGATATCCATACCCCATAAATTATGGTGTGTCATGTGTTCTTATTTGTCTTTGCATCCACACTCACATCTCACATTGCCTTCCCCCCCTTCAGCTTCCTAGAACAGCACCCTTGCAAACAGGCATGCCATGCCCCCACTGCCTTCCCAGAAACCAAGCCCCATCTCGCCCTCATGATGCTTACATGTCCCTGTGGCAACCTGCACTCAGTGGTGCCATGTTCAGGAATGAAACTCATGCTTGCCTTTGTGGGCGAATGCGGATCAAAAAGTGCAGCAACACAAAATGACATCATACATTTTTTCAAGCATGAGCATGTCTTTGCCCATTCAAACAGTCCCTAACATATTTTAGCATAGATCTATCTGACCCATACCTCACCTCCTTATCCTTATTGCATAGCTACTACACTTCTCCACACATGTATGTATTTGTAGCTATGCAATCCAGCACTCTTTGCCACTTTGCCACATCTTTGAGCAACATTCACTTCTTACCAAACACAGACACATGTTATATGATTCAATCAGGACAATGTCAAACCCAGCAGAAGCAGAGACTGCTAAAAATGACACTGTACTTTTGCATGGGAATTTCCACATATTCTCATCATATAAAAATATGCCTTGGTCAGGCTGCCATCCCCTTCTTTTCACTCAATGTGCATCCAGAGGAGCAAGAAGCTCAAATGGGCTGAAGAAATCATCTTGATGGCAAGCAGGATTATCATTGGGGAGTTGCTGTCAAGAACATCAGGAAAGCCATGGTGAGTATTCAGTGTTGTTGACCATAGAGACTTGAACTATTGTTCATGTGCCATATCATCCTCATCCAGATGGTTATCAATACATACTCCAAGGTTACATCTCTGATATCAGTGTCAATGTGGTCCAACTTCTCTTGTACCTCACTCTTTTCAACCATCTCAATTACAGTTGCCTATGAAATGGTAATTGTGATCAGCTTCTCAATCTTGTCTTGTTTGCTTGTAACCATGCATGAATCATCACTACATAGTTCTGAGACAACTGTTCTTTGGGCACAGTCAGTGGTATATCTTAATAGCAGACTATACTGAATCGCCATACCAGATTCTTACCCTTATTCTTGGCCTGCTCTGTTCCTGTATTCCCCCCCCCTCCTTTTCCTTTACTGTACCCTTGGCTTTAGCTTTGGTTGCACTCTCCTCAATATCTGAGACAGCCCTGTTCATGTTCTCATCCTGAAAAAAATTAAAATTAAAAATATATATGTTGATACTCTCTTGTGTAATTTAGACCTACCTGGTTATATCAACCTAATATATAGTGAGCACAATCTGCTGCCAGATTGTGCCATACATGCTTACCTGATCTAGTACTGAGTTGGTGGATTCAGCCTGGTCCTACACATCTCTGATAAGTCCAAGTCCACATGTTCAGCAGACATAACCTGATCCTACATAGTATAGATGAGCATATCCAATATCTGACTATGTACTATGCAATGCTTACCTGTTCTATTGCTACAGTTTCAGTAGATTCTGGGTCTGGGAATGAGGATCCATGTCCTATTGCTCCTTCTGGCAGCCAACTCCTTGGATGCAGCTTGCTTTTATTCAGCAGCATCATCTCGACACATGGCATCAGCATAAGTCCTGGGCAGGGCTTCACTGGCTGCAAGAGTGAGATCTGCATCTTCATCCTCATCTTTATTATCCATATCATCAATGAGCTGAGCTGGACTGAGCTTTCACCACTCTCTCCAATGGGTGAATCATGGCATCTTGTCTCCTTGCAGGAGCACCAGCACATTTAAGGTGGAATCAACATAGCTTCATTTGGATGGTAACTTTTCCAACACCTGTTTTGTAATGGTCTTGTCCCCACACAAGTCACAGACATGGCTTTGCATTGACAAATAAACCCTACAGCCTTTTTTGTCCAGCTGATGCAACAAATGAAAGGACACTGTAGGAGGATATTGGCTTCTTTTAGTAGATGCAAATCAGAAGTGGCTGCAAGGAACTCTTTGTTCTGGATAGTGACATAATGTCTGTTGATGAATGGATCCTGATCTGCACACCATACTCCCAAATGTTTGCATAGGAGTGATTAAATCATCCATGACAGCTCAATGTGGCTCTTGCTGTGAGTCCACAGACATGACATGCTGAGGTCATACTCTCATATAGTGCTAAGGGATCCTTGAGCATCATGGTCTGCTTGTCATCACAGGATTACCAACTACCACAAAATACTACACAAACACTCTCTACCCTCAGAATGAGGGATCAACATCCATCCCAGACAGAGAGGCCTTCTGTATTAAAGTATATCAGTGGGTACAGGCAAACATCGATCTGATGGATGATCCACTCCATGCCATGCTCTGTTTGTTTCACACATCTTCACAGATTTAATACCACAGGTCTTCTTTCCAAGGACTTTAGGCACAAAGAAGAACTCCAACTCGACCCAGTTCAACAATCATGTGGCAAACCTGCCTTGGGAGGAGCATGCTGAAAAGAAAGGTGCTTTCCAACCTCAGCTATTCATCATGATGGTGTCCACCTTTGTGATAGCCATCATGAATGACCAATCACCACTGGCTAGAATGTTGAACAACCATCAGCAAATCAGTCACCTAAAGGTCCCCACTTTACAGCACTGTACAGACCTGACCTATCTGTACAGTAAGGTTCTAGTTTGCTGATGACATACATTTCAATACTGCCATGTCTGATCAAATACATGACATCAAGATGTTCTATCACAGTGAGTCATCACACATAACTAGAACAGACTATATGATCACTTAATGCTAATATCCATGACAGCAAGCAAAGGAATATTGCTAATGAACACCATTCTATAATTGAAACTTGTAACCCTTCTTACTATAAAAATCTATAAAGGCACATGCTGGAAAGTGGACATGGTCCTAATAGAACCTCAAGCAATTCATACCAAATGAGATTGAATCAAGCATTGTTTGACCAAGGACATGGCATTCATATAATGCTATAGTCAGGCTGGTCAGAGATTACACAGTGAAAGTCCTATTGACAAATAAATGGGTAAAAATGTGAGGATGTATCCAAGTGACATCAGATGGACAACAAACACTTGGAAGGTGCAGACATGATGACAAGCACCCATCCAGCATCAACCTTGTTGTGATACCCTGTGAGTTGGAGATGGCAGGTCTGTCTAGAAATTGATGTCACATATCATACCAACATTGATCCACTCAACATTGTGTGAAGTGACAGTATGTTTGTAACCATATTCCATCTCACTATGATATGACACACACATCGAATCACAGTGAATAATCATTGTTTGGCATAATCATAATGGCACATATATGTCAGATTACACATATAATAAATATATTTGTATCATGCATGCTTGGAACTATTCCACTGTCATTGTTATTGCTATCAAATCACTAGTAAATACCAAGTATGATATATCAATATATAGACAATGGCATTCTTTTCTATATCACTGCAATTCAATGTATGCCAGATCATGGCTAATATAACATGTAGCTCCTCTATGTTACCGCAGTTTGACACATGTGTCAGATTGTGCTGAATACAATATATGTATATTTGATTATATTCCACCATGATTCAACACACCTATCAAACCATGGTAAATACATAATATGAATGGTATTGATTGGGTGATTGGACTATCATGCTGCTGTGATTCAACATATATGTCTAATCACGGTAGAAACTGACATGCAGAGACATTTGAAACACTTGAGCTAGACCATCAAGTACTGTGATTCAATGTGTGTGTCAAATCATGGCAGCATATACAAGTGTAGATTAGAATCCATCTTAACAGTTAATACCTGTCCTTAAGTTGATTCTTTGACCCAAGCACCATCCCTCCTGGTACCTCTTCTAGTTCATTGTCCTCATGAGCTTGTCTCTGGTTAAGGTACACCTTTCTGACCTGTCTAACCCTTCCCTCCACCTCCACCTCAAGCACTGGCTTTTCATCAGCTTCAGTATTCACTGGCAGTAGAATAAGTTTTTTTTTTTTCACATTGATAGATTTTTAAATAGTCATGGACTGGTTTCTTTCAGTCCAGTTGCTGGTTGTTGCTGGTTGCAGGCCCCTGGAAGCTTCCCAAACCAGTTTCAGTCTGGTTGCCTTATTTAGAAGGAAAAACCAGACTGAACTGGACTTTAAAACACTATCTATACCATAGATGTGATCACTTATCTGCCAGTGAGCTGTGGTTATAAAGAATTGCCAATAGTAGAAGCCATGAGCATATGTGATATAAATGAAATGAGATAGAAGTGTTGTGGCAAGTGTGGATGTTGATATATACTTTTTCTAAATTACATGTGTATGTGTGTGTAAATGTGACTGATTTGTCGCACAAACACATCACACTTGCTGTAATTTGACAAATTGCTGTGATATCGATTCACAATTCAACTATCTATTGCACACTCAAGCATATGTATTCACCCTGAATTGACATTCATGTTGAATCACAGTGGCATCTGGTCCTATGTATGCTACATGCTGACACATGTATATCCACCATAAATCAACACTTGTGTTGAATCACAGTGATATCTGGTCTGTACTTGTAACAGACACTACCATCCACCAGATTATTTCTTTATTTTTCCTCCTTTTTCCAATAGCTAGATCACCAGATAACTACAAATAACCTCTATAACTCGGACACTATGCTTTCACTAGTAACTGATCACTAATCAGTCATACTAGTCACACACTAGTCACATTCTAGTCATTATCTAGCAGCTTATCCTAGACACACTACATGTCACACTGTGACATCACTCAGTCATTCTATCTAGTCACACATATACACTACACTTTGGATCCTAGTTCACTACTGATTTCCTCTACACTCTCTAGATCCCACTTTCCAACAAAGCCCACTATTATCCCGTGCTTTTCATATCTAGGCTATATACTCTAGACTTTCACCATATGAGACTCATGCCTGCCTCATGCCCCCTATCCAGCACATCATGGTGCACAGCTCTCTCTATTCACCAATAGCTATTCCACCTCTTGCACTACCTTATACCTCATGTTTCCCAGTCTCAAGCCTAGCAATCCTAGTATAGTATCTATAGATAAGCACTGCTCAGTCTGTACCCCTATCTATATAGTATAAGTAAGCCAATCTAGTTAGTATCTAGTCTCTAGTCTAGATCTCTTGTGTCTTACACTTCATTGTATATCCCTAAACCCTATAGACTCTCTTGGGGATTATCCTATTCCACTATTAATTGTCATGTCAGGATCTAATCTTTCTCCTTGGTCTAGCTCTAACAGAGGTCCAGAGTTGTCAAGGTTTGATGGACCAGAGCTTTTTAGAGATTATGAGTCAAGTGTCTGGAGTTATAAGTCTGAGGATGTCTATTACTTTGAGGTCAAGGGTTGTCTGAGGTACTTCGGAGTTTGACTGGAGTTAGACTTGGTAAAATCTGGGTCTGAGGTCAAGGGTGGTCTGAGGTACTCTGGAGTTGACTGGAGTTGGACTTGATAATAATTTGGGTCGTGACATGTCACTAGTGTAGAAGTGTACTCAGTACAGGATAGAGTCTGTGACTGAGGTAGAGACATGTCAATATGAAGGTTTATCTACTCGGGATTATGTAATGTGGGAGTAACTGAGTCTGTTTGAATACAGTGAATAGGAAATATTACAACACTCCCCCCTCAGATGAATGGATGTAATCCTGGCTGGTGTGCAAAATGCTTAGCTTTAATGCTAGGCATTAGTAGGACTCAAGGTCAAATCTCTGAGTCTGAGGTAATGGACAGCTCCTCAGCTAGGATTCAGGTCCCAAAGCTCTGATGACTCTGCCGAAATGCCAGCCATTCAGGTCCTGAATCTCTGATAAAAATCTGCTGCAACAAGTGCTTGTCATTGCTCAATGCTCTAAGTCCCCTGCCCATACAAATACTCATCGTCGTTGTGACGTCTAAGCCCCTCGCTTGCCCCCCGCCCAACCCCTACCAATACAAATACTTATCATTCTGACCTCTACCCTCCCTGCCCCCATCTATCCCCTACCCATACAAATACTCATCATTCTGACCTCTATGCTCCCTGGCACCAATGAAGTCAAAGTCCACCACTACAGCCTCCCAGCCTACTGGGAATAAGGGTGCAAAGATCTACTGGGAAAAAGGCTATGCTTATCACACTGATCAATTTATTGAGTGGTGCCAGGATAACCCCACAAAATGTATCAAGTTGTTTTCCAACTCAACTCAGGATGCATGAGAAGAAGGCCACACCCGAGTCCAGCTCAACACTGCCAAGAAGAATACATACATGGAGCTGGCCAGGTACATATTCGAGCATGATGCTGAGCTCAGTGCAGAGTGGCTTACAAAGCCACAACCCTTTGTGGCTGCGACCCAGCATTGCCATACTGTGTATGTTTTTTTTTCTTATAACTGAAATTTTTGTTTGCTACAGTGATATGTTTGCAGCCTGAGAACTCGATACAATGAACAAGTCAAATGTTTGGGTCAAACAGGTGCAGGGTTGACGTTTGATGAACTTCTGAGAGCAGATAGGACCAAGGGACTAATCAATATATTCTTTTTCTTTCATGTTGCAGGCACTCATGGTTGGTAGGTGAGATCACTCATGATTTCCCTTGGTTTTCTGTGCTCCATGACTGGTGGAAATCCAACCCGACATACAATGTGGCATTCAAGCTCGAACACATGTCACATTTCGTCATTTCATTCTGTAACCTGAATTTTGGTTAAGTTGACTTTCGCAACATTGAGGCCCACTATTGCCTTTATAAGTGTGTCAGCTATCATGTCTGTTAAAGGGCAGTAAAGGAAAGAAATAGAACTGTTCTCAACACTCAAATGAATAATATGGTAACAGATGTCAATGTATTTTGTACATGTGTGGTAACTGCCATCACATGTCAATGTGATGGCTGACTGATTGTCACTGAAAAGGGTCGTCAGATGGGTCACCAACTGTCAGTGACCTGTCTGACAGTCAGACAGGTCTAGTGTTGCTGTGGCTTGGCTAGGCTTGGCTTGGCTCAGCTAATATAGCCTTAGTTAGCCACTGTAGCAGGCTTCAAGCCAATTAGGCAATATTAATAAAATTTCTATGGCTTTAGCTGACTTAAGCCAACTGTTGATTGGCTAAAGCCAGTTATTTTGAGAATAAAGTTGTTAAATATTAATATAGTATGTACAGTATGACACGAGAGGACAAGGAAGTACAAGGGCTTGCATATGAATGGGAGTATAGAGGCCATTGTCAATAAGTCAGTGTGAGGATGAATGGCAGGGGCATGAATCCAATACATAGTGTTGCCATGTGAATGGAAACTTAGTGCTATCTGCTTGGTACATTTATCATAAATGCTGATATGTCCAGGTGTAGTCTAGAGTGTCATGCAGGCATCAACAAGTAAGGTACTTATTGAAATGAGCTTTACTATACAAGATGGCATATAAATGACTGGTGATAACTGCACAAGTCTTCCTTGGTAGCAAACAATTGCTGTTCCTTTGCCTCATAACATCTTTGTCATCAGAATCAAAGATAATCTCGACAATTCAGGGAGTCTCCATGCACTCTATAAGAGAGGGTGCGGAGGGGCCAGCGTGGTTGGGAGGGATGGTATGAGTGCCAAAAGCACCATCCTCGTTGAAAGCGGAATGTTGTCACTTGTGTTGGTGGTGGCAATGAGTGGCGATGGGCTCAAGGTTGTGAACAACCTAAGTGGTGGAGGTCTTATCAATGTGGCAAGTGAGGAGATGGCCTGTTAGGCCTGAGGGAAAGTGGGAGGGCTGTAATAGGCAGTTCCAGTGGTATGCATGAGAGTGTGGGGGTCCTGAACAGGCTCAGTGAAGTTGGTGGAGGCCAGGTTGAGTACTGCAGGCTCCATGAGGAAGTTTGCAAAAGCGAACAAGGTGGAGGAGGCTTTGGCGGCGGTGGCTGCACGGTCCTTGCACTTCTTCTCTCCTTCTTCAGATTCTTTTCCCTGATAGCACTTCTTCCCCTTGCCCTTGTCCTCATTCTTTTTATTGGAGGAGATCTCCCTTTTCTGCTGTTGCTTGAATTGGGGGTCACCTTGTTGACGACAGACATTGGAAACCTTGTTTGCCTGCGCACAAGGCGGTGGGCAGCGAGTGAGGTAGTGCTGTGAAGCAGCAGTGAGAACGTTCTCCAGTTCCACCATGGAGAGAATTTTCATCTTGGTGGGACATTATCAATAACAGTGTTGAGCTGCTGATGGAGGGTCTCCACATACTTGGGGAGCTTGGTGACAGTAATGAGGGCCTTGAGGTTGTCAGGGACCTTGTGCTGGAGCTGTTCCAGCTGAGCAAAGCTGGTGTTTAACTTGAAGAAGGCGGGACCAGGATGGTTGTTGTTGGGGAAAATAATCCCGAGTATCAACTTCCACTCCATGTAGGCAGAAGCGAGGGAGGTGGTATTGTATTGGTGCTTTAAGGAATCCCACAGGGCTCTGCTGGTGTTGTAGGTCTGGAAGTGGGACACAATGGAAGGTATAAAACTAAGGGAGATGTACCCTAGGGCCTGGTTATCATTTTTGTCCCATTTCTTCTGGGCTTCAGCCTCAGTGTCAGCAGGGCACATCTCGTGGTACATCTTCTGCCAGCATCCGATGGCACGAAGGTATGCCTCCATATCCTGGCTCCAACACTTGTAGTTGGTGCCGTTCAGCTTGGGGATGGTTGCGAGGATAGATGTCATGTTGGTATGTAAGTTTTGAAAGGATGACGTGTCAGTATGAACCAATAAAGGGAGCAAGAATGTTTGTGTCACTGAACAGTCAGAGCTTCCAGAATATAGGGTCATAATGACCCCCTACATCCAGAGTCTGATGGATGTTACTCTCAAGCATTGCTGCATCAAAGAGTGTCTGGTGTTTCTGCTCAGGACAGCCTGTGTCCAAGGTGTTCACTCATAAGAAGATGACGAGCAGGGTAAACTGCAAGTCAGAGCTTTGGGGTTCATAACCTGTTGCAATAGTGAGTATCTGGCATTGCTGCATGGGATACTGGAAAATCTACTCTAGGGGACTTACCTGTGGACTGAAGGGTTTTCAGTGATGATAGCAGTTGTGTATCAAGAGAGATGTATATTAATTCAGACTCAGCAGAGTCTTATATAATATAAGGTCACATGACTGTAAGCATGTGTCATTTCAACAACAGTGGTCGTCATTGTCTTGCCAGGTGTGTGAGCATGAAAGGGCGGAGGAGAGGACAAGAACAAGGACAAGAGAAGTGATGTCACAACATGTGTGATTGTGCACATTGTGGCACTGCTTCACCATCCCCACCTGAGGACGAGGGTGAGAATGGGAATGAGGGGGTGAGGATGGAGACAAGGGGGTGAGAACAGGGATAAGGGGGTGAGGATGGGAATAGGGGGTGAGGACAGGGATGGGGCAAGAGGGTGTGGGTGTGGACATGGACAGGGTAAAGATGGGGACATGGTGAGGACAGGACAAGGGCGAGAGGGTGAGGGCAAGGGTGATGAAATGGATGGGGCAGGACAAGGTGGGAATGAGGACTTGGCAAGGATGTTGTTGTTGTTGTGTCATTGTCATTACTGATGCATCTCCATTGTGTTGAGGGTGGTGCACAAGGGCAAGGGGACAAGAGGTGAGGGTGAGGATGGGGACGGTTGTCTTTGCCATTGCTGTTGCAGCATGTAAGGGCAAGGGAATGAGGATGAGGGTGGTGCAAGGGTGAGGATGAGAGGGCAAGGGCAAGGATGGGGGTGAGGAAGAGGATGGGGGTGAGGGAGAGGGAGAGGAAGATGGGGATGGACACAAGGATGAGGATGAAATGTCATCATCGTCTTGTCGCCATCACTGTTGTCATCCTGTCAGGCGCATAGGGGCAAGTGGGCGAGGATGAGGCGAGGACGCAAGGGAGAGGCAGTATGAGGGCATTGTGTCATTGTTATCTTTATCATTGTTACTGTTTGTTGACAGAAGGCAAAGGTAGCAGAGCGGGGTGGGTGAGCAGGATGCCAGTGGGCAGCAAGGGTGATGGGTGAGGGCATTGACTAGCCAGCTATAGCCAACTCAAAAGCCGTAAGTTGTGGCTTAGGGTGACTTGGCTTAATTTTAAAAGCCATGTGGCTCAGCTACTGCTAAAGCCACTGAGAAGCCAAAGCCATGGCAACACTACATGGTCATTTGTGTGTCCATCCCATCTCATCCCTTTTTGAAATTCAAGGTGACACACCATTGTAGAAGTATACTACAGAATGTAAGTATGGAATATGAAGTATGAATGGACTGATCTCACCTTAGTACATGATGGCATCTGTGACTGAGGTAGAGATGCATTGGCGTGAAGCTTATCTACCCAATATTATGTAATACACAAGTAACTGAGTCTGTTTACATGTAGTCCATAGAAATAACACAACAATACTCCTCCCTCAACTGGATGAGTGTAGACCTACTTCATGTGCAAAATGTTTATACTAGGCAATGCTTTGTAAGAGTATCAGCAATCATATCCATTGAAGGGCAATAAAGAAAAGAAATAGAACTCTTTTTGACATTAAAACAAATAAAGTGGTAATGAATTTCAATATGTTTCGTACATGCATGTTAACTGCCTTCATGACTGGTTGTCACCATAGAGAGTCATTGGACACATGAGGGGTTTGAACATCTTGCTGATGAGTCATCAAAGCCAAATGACTTCTTTAGCAGCATGTGTAGCAGTGATGTACTCTGATTCAGCCATAGAGAGTGTGATAAGTTCTTGTTTTCTTGATCCCAAAGTATTGCTCCCCTATCTATGAGGAAAGCATACCCAGTGATGGTGTCAGAGTCCAATTCCTCAGAGTTCAAGTCCAGTGGAGGTCCAAAGGTATAGGGGCTAAAACTCTGGAGGTGTGGAATGAAGTCCAGGAGGTCCAAAGAGATAGGGGCTAAAACTCCGGAGGTGTAGGAACAAAGTTCAGAGGGTATGGACCAAAGTCCAGTCAGAGATGAGGTATAGGGGATTCGGAGATGAGGCATAGGGGATCTGGCATTGATCATTGACTGACAGCAGCATCCGGAGTTATGTATGGAGGAGGTTTTATCAGGAAATGGAGAGGTTGAGGACATCGGTGCAGGACTTATGTGCTGTGCCTATGCCAAGCTTACTGTCCTCATATTTCAGAGTAGAGGAAGGTGGTAATGGAAGCCAAACTTGAAAGGAGGTGACTTAAAATCATTGTTAATATTCATACTGAAGGTATGACAGAGTAAGTACAGGGGATTATATACGGTAGTGATCCAGAGGAATTCTGGGTTTGAAGCTACTGTGTGAAGGTGATGTACATAGGGAGAGAATGATGATCGACCAAGCATGGAACACAGCTGGAACAGGCTGTACTGATCGACAGATAAAATGCAGACTATGACTGAAGGAGGTTAATGAAGGAACAAGTCTGGAGTTGCAACTCCATGCATGTCCAATGAATCTCCTGTACAAGTCCAAGGTTTTCTGGATAGGGGTTATGGAGTTGAACTCCTAAGGGAGTTGGTCAGAGGTTTGACCTGGAGTTGGTTGGAGATGTATAGAGGTGTATAGAGGTGCAAATAGAGGAGTTGTACAGAGATGTATGGAGGTGTACAGAGCTGTACAGAGGTGGCCAAGTAGGGGTTGAAATGGGATATGACAGACAACATGTCAATGCTCCTGCATGGCACCATTAACATCATTAACATAGGGTTCTTGGGAGAGAGAGATGGTATGATTGATGCAATCTCTTGTTACCTTCATACTGAGCAACCAACTAATTGATCCTAGATCAGTGAGTTGAAAGTGTGTCCCAATCTCATCTTTGAAAACCTTAATGAGTTCAGATGAGCTCCCAGTTATTGTGCAGTCATCGACATGCAAGGCTAAGACAAGAAGGTGTCCAGCAACATTGGCAATGAATACTTCCCAATCCACCTTCATACAGATGAACCCTAGGTCCTGAAGTGTACTGTATAAACACTGATACCACTCCAGGGCACCTTGTTGGGAATCATAAATAGTAATGTAAAGTCATGCAACTAGATCACAGCTTGTTGAAGCCAGGTGGAAGTTCCATGAAGATGATTTGCCATTGAGAAATGCACTGTGGAAATCAAAGACATCAACGTCCCAGTTATATTGTGCTGCAATTGCAAGGATAAGACATAGTGAAGTGAGTTGGGCAACTGGGGTGTACATTGTAGTCAAGACTGTATTTCTGAGTAAAACCATGTGTGACTAAACAGACCTTGTATTTGTTGATCCCACCCACAGCATTCTTCTTGATTTTGAAGACCCACTTGCAGCTCACAATGTTGGTGTCTTTGGGATGTTTGACTATGTTTCAGGTATGTGCATTATCAAGGCTTTTTAACTTGGCATTGATGGCACCTTCCCACTTAGGCCAGTCCAATTGTGTTTTCACTTCATTGATTGTTGATGGCTCCAGACCTTTGGCCTTGGCATTTCCTGCGAGCAGCACAAACACTACACTCTCTTTGTTGAGTTCCCATGCCGTTGAGGCTTGCTCATCCTCAGTACCATCCACCACAGCTTGAATACCTTTGGGCAAGAGTGGGTTTCCTCTACAACCATTGTGAGTCCCTACTCCAGCTCTCAACATTCTAATGTATGGTGATTTAGTGTATTGCATCAGGAATTTAGACACTTACTTTTTCCACCTTTTTGAACTTGTATGTACTTTCTATAGTTGAAGAAAGTCAGTAAAGATAACAAAGTATGAAAAGGAGAAGGAAAGCATAGAGAGTACATATACACTTGAGCTGTGAAATAATGTGGAGTAGTCTGAGTCAAACTTGTGAGTGATGTGGCATCCAAAAATAGAAAGAAGGGCCACTATACCACTACACCACCAATCTGTACTTTACCTGAGGTAGTAAATGGTATATCAGTATATTTCCAAGCTGTAATAGAAATTTTAGAAATATTCACAAGTCCCCACCTGGCACCACCCTTCTCACCACTTGATATGCACAACAACACAACATTGAATGACAACAACAACAACAACACAACACAACATGCACAGTGACAACAACAATGGCAGTCATGTGCTCAAGCCTCCACTGCCATAAGATGACGATGGCACCAGTACAGTGCCATCATTCCACCACCCCCACTGGATGGTGCGACACTGTGACCACCACCCCACATGACACTGCCACATGCTGCCCTCATCTTCTCACTGCAATTGCACTCCCACATCAGCGATGATGACAACCACCACCACCACCACCACCATGAAGAGATAAAGACAACAATGACAGCATGATGACACCACCCATGCCACAGAAATGGTGACACATCAGCAAAACACTGTTTTTGGCACAGTGTGACAGTAAGTGAGAGTAATATTACAGCATTTTACAGTAACTACAGTGACACAGGGTCATGCTGCCATAGTTATACAACCATCACAGTACATCACAGGGCTTCATAGGCGATACAGTGACACAGTTGAATTGCATGATGGGCACATACAGTAATAGTAAGTAATAGTAATAATTATATAGCATATCAACCCTAATAAATGTAGCCATTCCATTCCTAATACACTGGGACTTGTCTTTTTTTTGTTTTATTTTGCATGTCACACCTTGTCACTCACTGTGGCCACCACGACCTACAGCAACAACAACGGCACTGGCACACCACCATACCATGTTGCGACTCGACAGCAATAGCCATGTGCTACAGAAACGGTGGTGACAACACCATTCCATCACCACCACCACTGCCATCATGCCCCTGCACCAGCAATGATGATGATGATGACACCATGTCACCACATGTGCCACTGAAATGGTGATGTTGCCAACTCATCACAACCACCACCACTGTGGCCACTCCCCTGCATCAACAGTGATGGTGGCAGTGGAATGGTGGCACCACTCTTGCCACCAAAATGACAATGACAACATGCCATCACTACCACCACCACCACCACGGCACCCCCACATTGTCGACAACAACAGCACAATCACGGTGGTACCATCCATACCACCAAATCAATGAGAACGACAACACATCATCACCACCACCACCCACCACTGCATCCCTTGTTTATGATGACAGCACACCATGCCACCACGACCACACCCCTTTTCAATGACAATGACAAGGACAAGGATGATGATGACATGCCATCACCACCTATACAGCCCCTCATCAACAACAATGAGGTTGCTGTGTCCACCACACCTCTGCACCACCTGTGCCACTGAAATGGTGTCACCACCCCACCCTGTGCCCCTGTGTCAATGGTGAGAATGACTACAGCATGGTGGTACCATGTGTGCCACTGAAATAACAGTGTCGACGATGATGTGCCACCACCACCTTCTCCACCATACCACCATGTCGACATCAACAATGGTACAGTGGCACCACCTGTGCCACTGAGATGAAGATGACAAGGACAAGGATACCGTGTTGCCACCACCACTGCTACATTCGCAACAATGACAATGGTGTACCACCATCACCTTCTCCCCTGCACCTCCATGTTGACATCGACAATGGCACACCACTGAGACGAAGATAATGATGACAATGACAATGGTACAGTGGCACCACCCATGCCACTGAGGCGAGGACATCAATGTTGACATTATGTTGCCACCACCACCACTGCTGTGCCTCCATGTCAACGTTGACATTGGCACAGTGGCACCACCCATGCCACTGAGACGTTGACATTGACATTGTGTCACCACCACCACCACTGCTGTGCCTCCACATTGACAGCACTGTGTCACCACCACCACTTCTGCCACACCTCCACATCAACAACGACAATGGTAGAGTGGCACCACCTGTGCCACTGAAGCAGAGACAGCATGATGATGAAAATAGTGTGTCACCACCACCATCACCGCTGCTGCCACATTCCTATGTCAATGACAATGATGGTGCTGTGACTGCCACCACTTCCGCCACACCTCCATGCCAACAACGACAATGGTGTGTCACCACCACCATCACCACCACCGCTGATCCTACATCAACAATGACAACAGCACTGTGTCACTGCCACCACTGCCACTGCACCTCCACATCAATGATAATGACAGCACAGTGGCACCAACTGTGCCACTGAAGCGAAGATGACATGACAACAACAACAACGATTAGGTGGTCACTGTGCCACCCCCACACCAATGGTGACAACATGATAATGACGACATCAACATGGTGGTGCCACCACCACAACAATGACAATGACAACAGCAATGACAACTCAGTGGCACAGCCACCCCCACACCAATGGTGATAACATTGATGCACCAGTGGTGCCACTGTCACCACAACGATGATGATGACTAGGTGGCTGTGCCACCCCCACACCAATGGTGATCATGCACTCAATGCATCGGCTTTCCACCTGGACCTCTCCTGATGTGTTGATGAGCCCAATGGCTCAATGGGCAACTTGAATGAGTAGTATTTAGTAGTATATTGTGTACTTAGTAGTATAATATACATTTGGTTTTATCAAAACTACGAGTGAGTGAGCAGAAAAAAAACAAAGGTACTGGAGCCATCTGTAGTGTGCTGCAGCGCTGTACAGTATACCAATACTGTACCATGTGACATGCTATGACAGAACTGCACAGCACATGTGTCACTGTAGAGCGCTGTACAAAAGGGGACCTGTCTGTAACCATTGTGACCACTGTGACCCACTGTCCAGTGCTGGCCAACAACAAAGGGAATTGCTGATGCAATGTGTCACCCAACCACTACCACCACCACGGTGAGACGACAATGACAGTGCTGGCATGGTAGCACCACCTGTGCCACCAAAACAACAACAACAACATAACCCCACCACCCCACCACCCCACATGACACCACTGCACGCCGCTCTCACCTTGTTGCCACAACCACACTCCCATGTCAGCAATGATGATGATGACAACCACCACCACCACCACCACCACAAAAAAGACAAAGATGATGACAATGGTATGGTGCCAACAGCCACTGAAACAGCAACAACGTGTCACCACCACCACTATCACCAACATGGTGAAATGACAATGACAATGGTGCCAACACAGTAGCACCACCTGTGCCTCCAAAACAACAACAACAACAACAACATGTCCTCACCACCACCACCACTGCAGCAAGACGACAGCAATGATGGCATGGTGGCACCACACCCATACCACCAAAACAACAACTGGATGATGCAAGCTGACAACAACAGCAAGGTACTATGTATATATATTGTAGATTTTATAAATATACAAACAATATATGTGTAAAGATTAAGTGTCTACAAGTGTGAAATAAGCATAAACTAAGATAAGGACATAGCTTGACTCTTCTTATCACACTTACTATGTAATGCATGGATAAGGATTAAATAAGCAATATGCTTAATTCCTGATGCTGGCGAGTTGATCAGCACAACATGGGACCGTTTGATGAATTGGTGGTAGGGGAATTCAATGGTGGGATTGGTGGAGCAGCAGGGGTTATAATGTTGGTATAGGTGCACTACTTGGTTCAATTGTTGGGTTCACCTGATTGATGTTAGTGACAATGATTTCAAGTTGCATCGAGGCCATCTTGTCGATCCATTGGAAAGTAATATTGCACTCGATAACTACAATGTGCCGATCAGGTAAGTAGACTCAATGCACTATGGACTTAGTGTTGAATCCAACCCAATAACCTTTTCTAGTATGCTCATCAAGTTTTGATCTGCTTTGATTGAGATCCAGCACTTTGTTCCCCAGACCAGTAGGTCACTCAAGTTGGGTTTTTTCCCATACAGCATATAGGGCATTTTTCTGTTTAATGCTCTTGTGGCTGACCTATTCTTTACCCAGGTAATGTGCATGAGGGCCTCCCCCCACAAATTCTTTAATAACTCATTGGCATACAGGATAGTATGCACATGTTCCACAAGTATTCAGTTCAAGCATCCAGCGACACCATTGTGTTCTGGTGTGTCATGTATGGTGAGTTTCTGTTCTGTCCTGCTGTTTTTCAAATGATGAGTGTACTCGTCAGACAGATACTCCCCCCCACAATTGGAACGAAGTTGCTTAATCTACATTCCATGCTGTGTCCTTAGCCAGGACTCATGCTCAAGATAAGCTTGGAACATGTCTGATTTCACCACCATGAGGTTAACACATGTGTAGTGTGTGTGAACTTTGGTAAAAGAACAATAATAGCTTTGCTTTCTAGGAGTTTGAATTGGCAAAGGTTCTCAAACATTGGTATGTATTTCATTGCCAAGTTTCTCTGATCAATTGGGTTCATGGACCTTCCTAATAGGTTTTTGAGTTGCTTTCCCATACTTGCAAGAGGTACACTGGTCCATTGTGCTATGACTTGGGCCCAGCATTATACCGGTGATTATCCCTTTCACCAGCATATCGCAGATTGTCCCAACTCTGATATGGGACAAACAAGCATGTAGAACTTCCATAGTGAGCTGCCTGTCTGCTTTTGCCATTGCCACAGTTACTGTATAGTCACTCTGTGTTTTATAAAGTCCATTTGCAACTTTTACTTCACCTAGAAGATGCTGATCAGCATTGAAGATATGACAGGATTCCTTGTTAAAGACTGTGCAACAACCCATGTCTGTGAGATGGCTAATTGATATGAGCATTACTCACATGCTCAGCATATACAAGACATCCTTTAAAAGGATCCGTGACTGAGTGTCCCCATTTGGTAGAAAGATGGGTAGATCTGCCTTTCCAATCACATTGAATGTTCTGTTGTCTGCTCCTTTGATTGGTTTAGGTGGGATAGACACAAAATTGAGGAATCATTTCCCACAAGGAGATAGATGTTGTGAGGTGCTACTGTTATATAGTTCTGGGATTCTCTCATTTTGAACTAGGAGGGCATTGACACCATTCTTGGTATCAGTATGTGGTTCAGGTTCAGATACAGCAAACCAGCAACTATCAGGTTCATTGGTTGTGGTCTTGTTTGCAGAGGCTGACAGTTTACCTTTGCCTTTGTCATCTTTGGCTTTCTTTCCATGTGACTTCCAATCTTTCGGAGCCTGGCCAGCCTTTCCACCACCTTCTTCCCAGCACTCATGGTCTTTGTGGCCTGGCCAATCAGAAGTTATAGCAGTTGCTGCCAACTTCTTCCCTTTCTATTTGCCTTTCTTGGATGATGTGTCAGCTCTGAATGCTGTATCTTCACCTGTTGAGACTTTCTTTCCCTTCCTGCTGTCTTGCAAAGTGAGTCTCTTGTACTCTTCTAACACAATGTCCATCAAGTCATCTGACATGATGGTTTTGCCTTGTAGTCACATCATGGAAGAGAGAGCTGCAAGACCAGGGTGGTATGAGCGCAGGAGCGATGCATATACAATGTTAAAGCAGTCTTCATCTGAGACTGCTCATCCAATAGAGGCTAATTTCTCATGTAGCACTATAATCTTGCCTATATGCACATGTGCATCCCCTCTGTCCTTCAGCTTGAGTTCTCCTAGTTGATGATGCATTTCAGCGCCAACTACAAGAGATCATTTTTTGAAGAGGGAACAGAGGGTTGTGAAGTATTTGTGACCAAAGCTTTTGCCTATGAGGCGGATGAAGATGGAATTAGAAAGGGTATTCATGATCATATGTCACACTTTTGTGTCTTTCTCAATACAGGTCACAAGAGGCTGACTTTCCAGTTGCTGGATCAATGGATTTTTTCTTGCTGCTGTTAAGGTACCCTTTGAGTCCTCAACTACCTGTGGCAAGTTGAAGACAGACCTTCCAAGTGGTCCATTGCTGGACACATCAAGCTTGGGTAGCTTAATCTCCTCGGACATAGTACTAGTCATATTGATGAATGCATGTGGTGTTAACATGAATATATGTGCATGATCTGTTACAGCACCAATTCAGGGCTCATAACCTGTAGAAGTATACTCAGTACACGACGGAGTCTGTGACTGAGGTAGAGATGCATCAGTATGAAGCTTATCTACCCAATATTATGTAATATAGAAGTAACCGAGTCCATTTGAATGTAGTCCATGGAAATAACACAACAACAACCATGGCAAGCTTGGTGGTGATACATAACATCAACCACAAGGTCATGCATTATGGGTTGCACAGCATTCAGCACATCCCAATGGAGGTGGGTTGCAGTGTGCATTGTGCTGTTGGCAAATACCCCCAACCTCATGCCTACAGAAATCATTGACATTGATGAATGGGACATTTTCTGCACAGGTATATGCCACTACATAAGGATTGATGTTCTCCCTACTACCCCTTGCAAGAAATGCTCAAGGAAGGAGAAACTCCCTACCATTATTGATCTAATAGACTTCAATCCCACGGAGGACCTATCAAATTTCTCCTGTATTCCTCAGGGGCAATTGTGAGTGGCCACAGTGTTGTTATCAGCAACTAAAATCAATTCTATACACAGAAACAACCCAGATTCTAACAAAAGGGGGGCAGAGCCAGGGAAGGAGCTTAGGGAAACCAATCCAAAGGTACATACTATTCATTGCTCAGCAGGTGGCAGCTTGCCCACTCTGCCCCACTAGATAGAAAAAGAAAATCTCTAGCATGTCCATTGTACTTATCACACACCAAAAAAAGAAATGAGGAGATTCACTTTGTATACTGCATCTCTCAAACTTCTCTCTTGAATGACATACAAATCCGCATCTTTTACTCTGTACTGTATTGTATTGAAGCCATTTATTTTACTCAGAAAATATCTTGATCTTTTCTGAAGATGGTTGTGTTTCAAGTTCATGGTTGACCTGTTATCATTTGAACTTACTACTTGGATCACATGCTGCCAAGTCAATCCACCTAGGGCAACAGTTTTTTGGTAGTACCAATAGAGCCCCAATTGTGAGATGACATCCCAAACAGTTGCACATGTGCACCTTCCAACTGAGACAAGTCGAGTGAAAAATCAACTCCATATATAAGAGGATTACAATCTGCATTGGCAGATTGCATAAAATTATATACTTTATATGAACAATAATCAGATTATAAACACTGATAGCTCACTTGATGTTTCAGTGATACTAACATCCACATCTTCCCCTTGTGCTTCAGAGGTTACATTGGCATGTATCTTGTTGATATCACCATGCACAGTCTTTCTCTTTTTAGTGGACTTTCTTGGCACAGCTTGACTGGCCACAACATGGTGATTATTGACATCAGATCCCTCTTTAGCCATGCCAGAATCAACAATAAAAAGTGAGTCATCCATCTTCTCTGTCTCACTGCCATCTGATTCTACCAGCTTTTCAGCCTCTGTGACTTGAGTAATCAGTCAAGGTATGCTTTCCATGTGACTTTGTCTTTGATGCTCACCTTTCCCAACCATGTATGCTGTGTCTCGAGCCTCAACCTCACCATGAGGGGGAGCAGTCACATCAAGGACTGCTTCTGTGTGTTCGGTTCTTCATCCTTGAGGGGTAGCTGTGATATTCAGGACCATTGGGAGTGTTTGAGTTGGCAAACAATCTTCAAGGTGGGTTTTGCAAATGCAGCCTCGCACTGAACTGACCTTTCTTGCAGCTTGTTCTCAATCACTTACTTGTGTATCTCATTTGTGATTTCCCCTTTTCTGAGCTCTTGTATGCAAGTCAGGCTCACAATGCAATTCTTTCCCATCAGTCTAACCTCATGTCCTTATCAGCACATCCATCCCTTTGTGTGCATGATTGTGTAGTATTGGCAATCACCATTGCATTCCTTGTACTCAAAAAACCTGCTTGGCGTTACGTGTGCGATTCGGATAAATACAGGGGCATATCATACAGTGACTCCATAAACCCTTTCCATACTAACCTGGATGTGCACCACCAAGCACCATGAAAATCCTACTTAGCTTTGGTGAGGTCATAAATAGTACATATTCTTGGCTACAGAATTGCTCCCTAGGTTATATGATTTGGTTCACACACCATGGAGATATGTCCATTTTAAAAGAGCAATATCATGGAAAGTGTTTTTTCACTTTTCAATTTACAAGGGTATTTGGGTATTATTAATATTTGGTATAGCCTCCTTTTTCACTAAGCACTGCCTGAACCTTCCTAGGCATGCCTTCAATCAATTTCTGACACTCCTCCACTGGAATCCTCTTCCACTCTTCCTCAACCCTATCCCACAATGCATGAACCCCATTAGGAGGGTTTTCATGCTCTCCAAGTCTCCTTTTGAGCCATCCTCAGAGATGCTCAATAGGATTAAGATCAGAAGACTGTGCAAGCCACCTCATGGTCCTAAAATCCTGCTCCTCAAGCCACTCCTTCACCTTTTGCAGGATGCTTGAGGTCATTGTCTTGCTGAAAGATGATGTCAGGAGGATCTAGACCATAATACTCCACAGTATTCAGGAGCTCATCCTTCAAAATCTGAAGGTAAAGGTCCCCATCCAT